>ONZH01000938.1:0-72489 GCA_900303285.1 Rhinella marina
AATGGGGCTGCAAATCCGTAGTTCCGCTCCACAGCCCTGCAAAAAAGATAGAGCATGCCCTATTCTTGACCGCAATTGCAGACAAGAACAGGCATTTTTATCTTAGGGCTGGGCATGTGCGTTTCACAAAATGTGGAATGCACACGGCCAGTATCCGTGTTTTGTGGAGCTGCAATTGTGGATCGCAAAACAAATATGGTCATGTAAATGAGAAAGTATTATGGGTCAGTACAGTACATTAGGGTTAGCGGTCAATGTTAGGGACAGTATTAGAGTTCAGTATTAGGGTTAGGGGGTCCAGGGTTAGAGGTCAGTACCAGGGTAGGGGTCAGTACTAGGGTTAGGGATGGGACAGGGCCAGTATAAGGGGGGTGAGACAGGGCCAGTATTTGGGGGGTGAGACAGGGCCAGTATTTGGGGTCGATACTAGGGGGTCAGGGGCCAGTATCAGGGTTAGGGGTCCAAGGTTAGAGGTCAGTAACAGAGTAGGGGTCAGGGGCCAGTACTAGGGTTAGGGGTCAGGCAGGGCCAGTATTAGGGGGTCAGGGGCCTGTATTATACTCTATACTATACAGCATGGTGTATGGATTATACTGTATACTATACAGCATGGTGTACGGATTATACTGTATATTATACAGCATGGTGTACGGATTATACTGTATATTATACAGCATGGTGTACGGATTATACTGTATGCTATACAGCATGGTGTACGGATTATACTGTATATTATACAGCATGGTATACGGATTATACTGTATATTATACAGCATGGTGTACGGATTATACTGTATGCTACACAGCATGGTGTACGGATTATACTGTATATTATACAGCATGGTGTACGGATTATACTGTGTATTATACAGCATTGTGTATGGATTATACTGTGTATTATACAGCATTGTGTACGGATTATACTGTATATTATACAGCATGGTGTACGGATTATACTGTATATTATACAGCATGGTGTACGGATTATACTGTATGCTATACAGCATGGTGTACGGATTATACTGTATATCATACAGCATGGAGTACGGATTATACTGTATATTATACAGCATGGTGTACGGATTATACTGTATGCTATACAGCATGGTGTATGGATTATACTGTATACTATACAGCATGGTGTACGGATTATACTGTACATTGTATAGCATGGTACAGGGATTATAATATATACTGTACAACAAATGCATGGCTGTTACACCATGCCGGACAATATAACCCCTGCACCACACTGTACAATATACAGTATGTACAGTGTATGCATATACCCACACACATACATGCATATACCCACACACATACATACATATACCCACACACATACATACATACACATACATACATACATACATACACACAACACATAAATACTTACTGTTACTTGTGACGCCACTCTGGAGGGGGCTGGGCCTTGGTCTTCTTCTTTCCCCTCTTGCCGCGCTGCACAGGTCCTTCCCTGTCCAGGACCAGCAGCGCAGCATGAGGGAGGAGGCGGGGCCAGCTGGGAGCGCACAGGAGCGCTCTCAGTACGTTAGGCCCGGAGCGCAGAGACGCATCTTAATGATGCAGAGTAGGGGGCGGGGCCTCCCGTGCACTCCGGGCCCCCCTGTGCAGCGGGCCCCATAGCGAGTCCTAACGTGATTATAATGGGGGCAATCCGGCCTGTGCCCCCCCAGGAGGCTGGGCCCCGGGCGGTTGCCCAGATTGCCCTCATTATAATCCGCCTATGAAAGGAACGCTCGGGTTACCCGGTGGTTTCTTTCTTTGCAAAATTTCAATTTTTCAGTAGAACACCGGGCCGGAAGATTGCAAGGGAATGCGGATGCCCTGTCACGAGCATCCTGTTATGGAGCAAGTGTTCACCCCCACAGGTTTGAACAGAGAGGGGGGTATGTAAGGCAGTGACAGGATGCGTCTATGAGGGAAGGTAAATTCCACTCAGAACGTTGTTGGAGACTTTTTAAAAGTGTCTATATTTCATGTTATGTGTGTTAGGATGTGCCATAAAGGTACACAGCTTTGGTGGAGTAGAACCAGGAAATTTAAGGCGTCGACTAACTAGTGGGTGGACGCCATTGTTCAGTATCATGGCTGGAAACAGCCATCCGGGCCTGGTTCTACTGGAGATGAGCACAGAGAGGGTGGGAGCTCATCTCCGACGATCCACTACAGGTTTCTGTTGTGTCCCATGTCCGCAATTCCCATTTAAACTTGCAGCAGAGTGCAGGGTGCGTCTGAGTTTGAAGATAGGCACTAGTGTGAGGAAACACTGCCAGAACTGCAGACCTTTTGCTGAAGCAGAGACTGTTGCTGTATATCGACATTTGATGTGTGACCCGGCTGTGTCCCGGAGACTACGGCTGTCTAAGCCCAAAGAGAGCCTTCAATAAAGGTGATAACAGGACTTTTGGTGTCACTGCCTTTTTTCCTGTGGACTGAGTGTGAACGATCCCTGACACCATATATTAACATCCATAACATTTTTATTTTGTGTGGGGGCTTGTTTTTTGAGGGACGGGCTGTAGTTTTTATTGGTATCATTTTGGGGTACATACGTCTTTTTGATCACTTTTCATAACATTTTTTGTGGAGGTGAACTGGGTAAAAATGGCAATTCTGCCAGTATTTTTATGTTTATGGGTTTCCTTTTGCGTTAAATATAATATGATAATTTTATTCTGTGGGTTGATACAGTTATGGCGATACCAAATTTATATAGCTTTTTTATGCATAATATCACTTAGTCCATGGACTTAGTCCATAACTTTTTTTTATTTTTCCACCAATGTAGCTGTGTGGCGGCTTGTTTTTTGTGGGGCAGGCTGTAGTTTTTATTGGTATCATTTTAGGGTACATATGACTTTTTGATCACATTATTTTTTACGGAGTTCACCGCGAAGGATTATTAACATGATACTTTTATAGATAAGGTTGTTATGGATGCGGCGATACCAATTATGTGTAGTTTTTTTATTTTTTGAAAGGATATGGGAAAAGTCCATTTTTATTTTATTTTTATTTAAATTTAAATTTTTTTTATTTTTTTACCTTTTTTTAAAACTTTATTTTTTTTTAATCAAGACCCATTTGGATCTATTGCAATGCTCTGTATTACACTTACACTAAACCTGATCAGACCCTCAGGGACATGGATGCTACAGGCGGCTACTAACCACAGCATCTATGGGATTAAACAGCTGAGATTGGTGACAGCACCAATTTCGGCTGTCGCAGGAGAGTGTCAGCTGTAAGTTACAGCTGACACTCTCTGCTGATGGCAGCAGCTCCGTTCCTGAGCCACTTCCATCAATACCGGCAGCGCAAAGAGGAGCAGAGGGGGCATCTGGGGGACATTGATGATATTTGGGGGCATATGGGGGGGTAGTATGGGGGCAATACATGAATGAAGGGCACAGCACATTTGGGGTCTTGCTTGATTTCATTGGGCGTCTTGCCCCACAAAAACAAGGTCACATACAGCTATGTTAACAGAAAGCTATGATTTATGTGATGTACAATGTGTTTCAGCACAGCTTTGCGCACTGACAGAGGTGGAATGGAGGGAAGTAGGAAAACAAATCATAGTAAACTGGACTACTTATCTGCAGTACTAGAGTTCACAAGAGACTAAGGAGGACTTCAATTTGTCGTGCTAGCTTCAGATTACAGTCAAGGTGCAGTGTAGATGCAGAGGTTTGAAGTCCCCCCAGCCCTCAGCCATACGGCCTCAATGAAATCTCAGAAACAGTTATGTAGGTGAACAGGTATTATGTCTGGAAATGCAACGAAAGCAGCACAAAAATCCACATAAACCGCACCACAATGTATGACATGCATTACTGAAGATAACAGTCGAAGATTGTGGTGACAATTATTTTAAGGGTGAATTTTATATTAAATAATTTAATTTTATATTACGTAACAAAAGAAAGACGAGAATATGCTTGGGGAAAATACATTTACTAAATAAAAGAAATCAAGAACGTCATAAATGTCACAGATACAAAGCAGAATTATTTTCTAATATTATTTACACTAAATCTTAAAGTCTACCTAAACCTTCACAGACACTTTATTAAAGCCTCTTCTAAATGTGATGGAAATTATTTTTGTAATGTACTTTAGTTATTATTATTAGTAGTATTATTATTATTTTTTACTAAGTACAGTACATTACAAAAATCATTATCATCACATTTAGAACAGGTTTCTAATATTATAAAGTATAGTACATTACAATCTTGTATCTGCTACAAAAAATTTGGAATGAATGCAACTTGTAGTCCTTTAGCGCTTTTAGACTTTCCATAACTTCTATGCCTGGGTATCTTCAAGCAGCTGCCCAACCTAAGATCAAAGGGTTAAATATGCATTACAATTATGAATTTTTACAAGACCATAAGAAGATATTTACCTATTCTCCTAAACCATCTTCTCATACACTAATCAATTTACTTTTTTAACAAAAGCATTATACTCACCTTTCACCATCTCTTACCTCTCCTTAACAGATTGTTTCCTGGTCCATCACTGGTTTTATTTAAAAGGCTCAAGATTTGACATCATCTTTGACATCATCATCAATGGTCATAGCAGGGACACAAGTCAGGCTGTTAGGCCATACATTAAGGGTTCTTGTACACATTACAGCTTGCAGAATACCACTGGTAAATGGTGGGGCTGCCAGTGAGGCAATTGACTCACGCAGCAAATTTCCAGGAGGTGACGGCCGTCTCTCTGCCCTGTCATTCACTCTTGCAGGCCACAGGATGGTTTGCAGCAGATTCAGGCCTAAACCAGCCTGCAGCCCACCAGACAGCTTAGGAGTACTATAACTGTCATCAGGAGTAGCAGATGGGAGTCTAGGGTCTATGGCTCCTGCCCTCGCCATTCACACACACTGGCCATAAGCCACTAGGACTGAAGCTTATAAGGCAAAAGGTTCAGGTGGTCGTGAAGTGATGATATCATTGTGACCTTGTTTATCAGGCCTGTTGCCTGCATCAAAGATGGAGACATGGAACGGGAGTCATGTGAGTATGCTGTTTTTATTTTTTGGGGGGTTTGACACTCCTATGGATGTTATAACTGCCTGGGGCACTACAGGGGGCATTATAAATACTGGAGACACTACAGGTGGGCATTATAACTACTGGGGGCACTACAGGGGTCATTATAAATACAGGAGGCGCTACTGGGGGTATTATAAATACTGGGTGCACTATAGGGGGCATTATAAATATTGGGGACATTCCTAATACTGGGTGGCACAATACTTGACTTGCTCCAGGTGCTGGCAACCCACACTACATCACTACAGAGTACCACTACTTACCACTTTACTTGTACTTGCTATGGTTTCCTGTCAAATACAGATAAAGCCCACATGCAAGCATTTGGACATGGATACATTTAGAAAAATGTTTTTTATTGAAATCACAATGCATTAAAGGGAATCTCCATGCATAGGCTAAAGAAATCACCTTCAATTGAACCTTTCGAGGGAAGATGCTTTAATTAGTACTTACTGTTCCCAAACTGCAGGGCAGTCACGTGACAGAATCATGCCAGATTTCAGCACTTCTGCTGATGTGCCAGTCTGGAAATTTGGTCCTGACTTCCATTCCTCTGCAATGTAGAGGTGTCATCAATGATGACTGTACATTGCACACATGAAGGATCCTTGTAGACGCACTGCCATGCATGTGGCTGGTGTTGAGGAGCTAGTGCTGTGAAAGAGGCCAGCACTAGGCATTCTGGGTTTGGTTATCAAACCCCAACAGAACCTTCTGAAACTGGAAGGTCGGCATGAAAACATCACGAGCCTGTGGCATTGATGGCCCTAAGGCCTCCTTCACAGAAGCGATAAGGATTACGTCAGGATTTGTTCAGGGAAAAACGGATGAAGCATCAGTGAAAAAAGCATTGCATACACATTGCGATATTAATGGGTCAGGGCTGCGTGAAAAACGTACAACATATAACATGTTGTGATTTTTTTTCTGGACGCAAAGACGATGCTTGAAAAAAGAGACTCGTAGTCATACCCGTTGAAATGAATGGGTCCAGATTCACTATACGTATCACATCTGGATGGAAAACTCACTCAAGTGAAAGATTCCTAAAATAGTCAAAAAAAAGCTCTGAAACCAAAAAGAGTTGTCACGACAGGGGGGAACACAAGGGAGAGTGAGCCCTGTCCTGAACCCCACCTCTTTCCCTGCCTACTTACAGTAGGAGCCCTAGGCGGCAACACCGTAACTTGGAGACGTTCCCTGTACTACGTAAGTGCAGGGCAGGGAAGGGAACACAGGGATAGACACAAACGGACGGAACAAACACAATATAAGAAAGGTAAACAAGCCGGGTCAAATACAGGAGATCGCGTCAAATACCAGGGGGTCAAGAGAAGAGTAGTCTAAGTCCAAAATCCGAGTCAGAGTCCAAATAGAAAGATCAATATGGCAAGGTAACAAGCACTGGTCAAAGGTAGAACTAATCACAGGCACTTGAGTGAGGCAGTTGCCATCTTTAAATAGCCCGCCCAGGATCATGTGATGTGGCCAGCATCACATGACCTGAGGTGGAGCAAGCTGTCAAAACAAAGCAAAGTAGCCATGTGGTGTGATCAGCACCACATGGCTACACCCAAACAGAGAATTAACTGATGAAGTGCTGGCTGACCAGACCAGCACTTCAATTCCCTACTGCTCGTCTCTAGGGGGGTGGAGAGGTCCGGCGATGCCGTGCAGAGGGAGCGCGACGCCGACCTCCCATGACAAGAGTATTCTGAGATAAGTAAGGGATATGCTTTGGAAAACCACAGAAAACCCTTTTCATTACTCATTGTCTCACAGCACTACAAAAATTTGATGTGAAGCCCAAGGCTGAGATTTTTACTGTCTCAAACATTGTTATTTTACGTAATTTACCCCTTTACATTCTTAGAAAAATCCAATTATTTCCTCATTGTGCAGGTATTATTCAACAAAAAATAACATAACTAGCTGGGGGCGAATACTGAGCATAGCATTTTTTTCAAGATATGTGCTGATAGGTATCAAATTGTATATCTACTTCTGCATCTACTCACTAATGACAAGAAGAAATACCAGAATCCGGAAAGGATTATGCAATTTCACTTCAATTTTAAAACACTTGATATGAATCAAAGTTTAAGTGAAATCTGATATCTCTCTGTGTGTCCTGAATTTGGATAAAAGACCATTGGGTCATCCACTGGCACCACATCAAAAAGGCTTCACGAGTAGTGGTCTCATTTTTATCAGAAAGTAAAAAGAATGAGAAGACTTTATACTCAGTACCTGGGTTCAAGTGGATTGACTACATGTGAAATATAGTATACATGCAGAGGAAGCATAGAAAGGATTGATCCTTTTTAAACAACAAAGGGACAATTATCAGCTGATTGCTGTAGGTCTGGATTCTCAAACCTGCAGCAATCATTTATCAGTTGGTATTTATGAGTTAAAAAACATCATGAAATCACAACAACAACAGTCAACCCAAAGCCTAACAGTGTTCTTCTATGAAACAAGCCACTTGCTTTATAGAAGAGGATAATCCACCATTGTCTTAGTAGAGAATTCACTGCTTACAGGTGGACTTTCTGGAACTGCTGGCGCCACAATATCTTGCTTTGCAATGACACAATATTGATATAATAGTGACATCATACTGAAACAAATACCAAGACTGTGTTCATATCACTGCTAGTTATTTCTGTTGTTCTGTTCCATTGTAGAAGCAGAATAAAGAAAGTAAGAAGGAGACCGTCATTTTACCAGACAAAAAAGCACTACATGCTGCAGACTTTTTTGTCTGATATTTTAGCTGGACTCTGTAACGGAGGCCACAAACTGAGCATTTGATGCAGATGTGAACATAGCCCTAATCTAAATGAAGGGGCAGCAATTTTCATTTCATACCAATATTTAAAGGAGTATCCCAGCATTCAAATGAGAAACTTAAAAGAAGGCTGCAGAGTCATTACACACAAAGACAACAGTACAACATTAATACTATATCTGAAACATGAGTGTAATTATAGCCATAACAGCCATAACATTTGCTATGAGGCCCAGAGGGTGGAGGGAGGGGTGTAATCAGGTGCAAGAACTATGGGACCCATTTATTAAGACCGGTGTTTTAGACACCGGTCTTAATAAACCCTTAACTGGCGGTAGTTCTGCCAAAGTTATGAAGAGATGTCGACCTCTACATAACTTCAGCGGATCCTCTGCCACTTCTAAATGTAAGACATGTT
Source organism: Rhinella marina (assembly GCA_900303285.1). Classification (NCBI taxonomy): domain Eukaryota; kingdom Metazoa; phylum Chordata; class Amphibia; order Anura; family Bufonidae; genus Rhinella; species Rhinella marina. The sequence goes on from ONZH01000938.1 coordinate 8,309, forward strand.
CCTTGCTGTCTTACATTTAGTCCTTTTTCTACGCCTAAAACAGGCATAGAAAATGGTAAATGAGACGGCCTACCAACCCATTTTCTTCCCCGCCCACTTTTTTAGACCTGCTGTAAGTGGGGAGAAGTCTCAGATTGCGCATTAGCTAGCCTTTGCTCCGCAATTTGCATCTGAAATAGGCCTAATAGGCCCAAATAGGCTATATATGACCCCCTATGTACCTTTTTGTGGGGAATAACTATATGCTGTCTTTTTGCTCTAATGTAGGTTTTCTGACATATGGTTCTATTATACATACTTTTAATTGTTGCTTCTTATTTTACTTTTTAATTTTCTTACACTAGGTGGTGGGGGCCACATGAATTATAGTTAGGCCCTTGAATTCCAAAACATGTATACTTATTTTTTTCTCACTGTGTTGCTCCCTATGTGCGCCTTCTCAGTACAGCAGAAATGGGTGTGGCTTCATTAGCAGCACATGTGAGTAGCAGACTACAGTCCCCATCATGTATTGCTGACATCTATAGCTGCTCAAGAACAAGTCTCTCAATTGTGCATTACATATTATGCTCCCACATGGCTCATTAGTTCCCAGTTACAGCCTCCTATAACTCCTAGTGCTGGAACTGAGCATGCTTGACCACACAGCTGAAGATGAGCTAGTGGTCAAAATCCTAGGCAGCAAGCTATAGACCCCACATTATAACCAGCAAGTGCTAGGTAATTGAGTGGGAATCTAATAAGGAAATTTAATCACAATATGTTGAGCTTTCTTACATTGTACTGCATACTTTCAAAAACAGTCAAGGTTTGATGGAATTTCTTCAGTTGTACAGTCGTGGCCAAATTTTTGAGACTAACACAAATTTTGGTTTTCACAAAGTTTGCTGTTTCAGTGTTTATAGATCATTATGTAAGATGATTATATGGTATACTGATGTACAATTATAAATATATCACATTTATGCAAAGACTCAATATTAACAGTGTTCTTCTTTTTCAAGAATTCTGCAATTCGTCCTGGCATGATCAGCTTCTGGGCCAAATCCTGACTGATGGTAACCCATTATTGTCTAATCAGGAGTTTATCACAATTTCTGTATTTTTGTTTATCCACATGCATTTTGAATATTGACCACAAGGTCTCAGTGGGATTGAGATCTGGGGAGTTTCCTGGCCATGGACCCAAAATGTCAATTTTTTTTACATTGAGCCACTTAGTTATCACCTTTTTGACACAGTGCCCCATCATGCTGGAAAAAGCATTATACATCGCCAAAGTACTCCTGGATCATTGGAAGAAGTTGTTCTTGAAAGATTTTTTGATACCATTTTTTATTCATGGCAGTGTTCATAGGCAAATTAAGAGTAAGCCCTTTGGATGAGAATCAACCCCACACATAAATGCTCTTAGGATGCTTTACTGTTGGCATGACACAGAACTCATGGTTACGCTCACCGTTTTTGCTCCATTTATTTTTCCAGATGTCCTAAACAATCTGAAGGGGGCTTCATCAGAAAAAATAACTTTACCTTAGTCCTCTGCAGAATGTATGTCTTTCTGTTATGCTGGTGTCTCATGCCTGCTGCTGTCCTGCAGGCAAGGGCACCTCACTCCTCACCTTGTCCTACACACCTGTTCCTGTGGCCACCAGTGTCTTTTGGAGGCTGTATGTCTTCCTTTCCTGGCTCACTTAAGGCACACACACATTCTCAGCCTCTTAAAGGGCTATCGCATCCAGATCCTTCCCCAACAAATGCAATAGGGTATTTAAGACAACCTCTCAAGTTAGAGGGTGAATAAGATTTAGGTTATCTATTCTCTAAGTAACAGTGAAGGATATAATGCTCAGTCTGACATCTGTGTACTGAACTCCAGCCTGATAACTGACTCTGACTCCTAGCCACCTGCCCTGACTTTAGCTTGTTCTCAGATTTCCATTCTACCGACTGCCCTGACTTCGGACTTGTCTCTCGTATATGCTTGTATGTTGCCTGCTCAGACCTTGGCCTATCTCCTGACTTTGTATAGTACTTGACTCTTCATAACCTGCACTATTGTCTCTGATCCTCATGGGTCAGCTGCCAAATACACCTGGACTACTTCAGGGGTTAGCGGCCTGGTTGGTTTCCTGCAGTAAAATGCAAATCCTTTGGGTTAAAGGGTGAATACCTGGGGACCACTAGGACAATGCCGTTAGGCTTAGTCAAAAGCCAAACAAGTAGTTGGCACAGTGGGTCCACACCCACTGCCATTACACTGTCCTTGATGTTTTACTTGAAAATAAGTGGTTTCTTTGCTGCCTTTCTTCACACTAGCCTATCCTACATGCTCCTGGCACTTGCTGGACTTCTGTGGGAGCCATGAAGCATTCTTCAAAGCAATTGAACTTCTCTTCTTAAAGTTCTTCATGATCCAAAAAATAGTGCAATCTTAAAGGCAGCAATGTGCTTGCCTGTAAAGCCCTTTTAATGCAAATCAATTATAACTGCACATGGTTTCTTGGATGTAACCATGGTTTACAGAAGAAGACAATGATTTCAAGCACCCATCACCCATTTTCAAACAACCAGTCTGCTCTTCTAATTCAGTCAGCATGACAGAATGATCAGCTACTTTGTTCTCATTAACTATTTATCCTTTGCTAATGAGAAGATCAATGAAAATATGTTAGCAGGTTATTTTGCGACAGGGCTGAAATGCAGTCATGGAGTTTTGTCATTAAGCCAATTTTCAGGGCAAATGACTTTGCAATTAACTGCAATTCGTCTGATAATTGCAAATCTATAGAGTTAATCCAAATTACCATAATAAAAACTGAAAGAGCAAACTTTGTGAAAACCATTTGTGTCTCTTTCAAAACTTTTGGCCATAACTGTATAGATGTGATTTAATGTATCCTCCGTAAGCTAGCATTAGCAGGAATAATGCATGATAATCGCACTGTGATCTACCTCGCTCACTAAGTATGATAATCAAAAAACATGATATGACTGTGGAGCACGTGCCTTCAGGTGTATTTTCACCTCAGTGATTTGTGCTCATAGGTTTAGATTGATTCAAATTTTGTTTTTCGATTATTCAGGCTGCTGCTTCTGAAAGGAAGCTGTGGACAGCTGGTTATACAAGACGAAATATGGATGTGTGACATTCTGTAGTAAAGCTTATTGACACATGCCATCAGCAGTTTTCTCTCACATAAGAACAAGATGACCATCATGCCACAGACATTGAACAAGGCTAACAATAGAAGTAACGGTTTTATTTGCTTTTAGCTTTTTAATTTAACAAACAGATTCATTGCTAACGTTATATTTTGAATAATATAGTTGTACATTGCATAAATTGGTTTGTCATTGAAAATAACGGTATAATGGTGAAGAACAAGGGTACTTACATCTTAAGAAATACTTCATGCTTGTGATTACTTGCCTCCTCCTCCCTTTATCTTCAAGTAACTGATCTGGACTATTTCAATATTATTACCAGAGCCTGAAATGAGAAATTAAGTAATTAATTCCGGGCTTTGTCATAATTATTTTTTAAGGGCTGACGAACACTGCCATACTAGTGATTCCGGAGCATTAGCTCGAGTGCGTCAAGGGGTTTGGTCCATTTAGAGATGGAAGACGTGTGCGTAAAAAAAATGTCAAGCCATAGGTGATATTTGGCTCAGTTGTACAGAAAAAATTGAAGTGGTGTTTGGCAATCATGCTATAAATACAAGAAAGGCTCATTATTAGTAGGAGTACTGCTACTGTTATTGTACTGTTTTATGTAATACTAACAAATCACAGATGTAGCACCAGAACCAGATCTAGGCGGCATTAAGAAATCCATCAGTATGTTCTTTACTGATAAATATTATTCTTCTCAGTTTCCCTGACTGATGATGTCGTTCATGGCAAACCATGTCAAGGAGGCTTTCTGATGAGTTTTGATGTGTTCGCGCACAGTCTGGCAAAGTAAACCAAGGCACCCAGGCTTGATACCTGGCTGTTATAAAAGTAGCTTTAGATAACCTTACTGGGCTGGACTAGTTACATGTAACAATCATGCACCCAAAAAAACATGTAATCCATAGATAATTATATACCAAATTGTTAAAAAAAAAGTTACAAATATACCACGCAGACAATGGAAAGAACAAGAACACCTGGTGGACAGAATATGCAACAGCATGCACTTTCAAAAGTAATATATCAATTACTACCAACAAAACAGCTATAAGTCACCACATTCCAACCCTTAAAAGGATGATGAGAGTATTCTAAGCAGAGAAATACTACCATTTCATAACAAAGGTCAGAACAATATTGTTGCATATAGGAAATAAAGAGAGAATTACCGAGAAGGAAGATGCTGGCCACCAGTGATGTCCCACTTCTGAAGCACTTCCTTTGATGTATTGTCTGTGTGGTATATTTTTAACTGTCTGTGTTTTTATGGTTTTAAAATCAATGCGTAAATACAGTATATTCACTAACTGCTTATGACACTGTTCAATATTGGTTAATGGATGAAAAAAGTACTTTTTGTAGCCCTGCCTGTATTTCAACTTGGAAACTTTTATAAATTTGGTGGAAATCCTCTTAAATCCATTTAGACTGCCAGTTTCAGTTGATTTGATGACATATACAATCTACTGGACATATGACCAGGTTTATATGGAAATTGTGATTTGTGGAAGGATATGTCTTACTATAAATTATTATTAGGACATTTTCTTTTTCCTTCTTACCTGCCATCATCATTTCCTGGCTAGAATTCTGCAGTTGCCCATACACAGCCACCTCTGTAGTAGCCTCCATTGTTGAGGATGTCCGATAGACACTGTTTATACTGGACAGAGCAGGGAATATCAGTGACCACAGCATGGAGATCAGGCTCTTCTTCTTAGTGGAGTTGCTTATCGTAGGAGGTACTGTGGTTGTTGAAGCTTCTGACTTGTTTCTAGGGGCGGTGTATGAAGCTGCACAAGACATTGCCGGTGAAATCATTGCTCCAGACACAAGAAGCCTTAACACAAGGGTAATGGATAGAAACATAGAAACATAGAAGATTGACGGCAGAAAAAGACCACCTGGTCCATCTAGTCTGCCCTTTTATTATCCTTTTATTGTTATCTTAGGATAGATACATGTTTATCCCAGGCATGTTTGAATTCAGTTACTGTGGATGTATCAACCACCTCTGCTGGAAGTTTGTTCCAAGCTTCTACTACTCTTTCAGTGAAATAATATTTTCTAATGTTGTTCTTGATTTTTCCCCCAACCAACCTCAGATTGTGCCCCCGTGTTCTTATGTTCTGTTTCTTATTAATAACCCTTCCCTCCTGAACTTTATTCAGTCCTTTAACATATTTAAAGGTTTCAATCATGTCCCCCCTTTCTCTTCTTTCCTCCAGACTATACATATTAAGAACTCTAAGTCTTTCTTGATAAGTTCTATGCTTTAGACCTTCCACCATTTTTGTAGCTCTTCTTTGGACCCGTTCTATTTTAGCAATATCCTTTTGCAGGTGAGGTCTCCAGAATTGAACATAGTATTCCAGATGTGGTCTCACTATAGCTCTATACAGAGGGATCACAATCTCCCTCTTTCTGCTTGTTATGCCTCTAGCTATGCAGCCAAGCATATGATTTGCTTTCCCTACCGCCTGGTTGCATTAGTTACTCATTTTGAGGCTGTCAGAGATGACTACCCCCAAATCCTATTCCCCAAATAATTGGGTCTCTCTTGCCCAGCTGCTTGAGTTAGTCTGCATGCTTAAAAAGGTACATGCACACGACCACGCCGGACCGCGGAATGGAGTGACAGATGCGGACAGCACTCCATGGCCACAATGAAGTGAATGGGTCACATCCGAGCCACAAAAAATATGGCTCGAATGCGGACCCAAACAACGTTCGTATGCATGAGGCTTTATCTGTTGTTACATTTGTTGCTATTTTGATACTCACCCCTCCCCCCTCTCTTTTTCTCTCTCTCTCTCTCTCTATATATAGTGAGAAAGGGGGAGAGAGAAAGACATATGGTGTGTAAGGGTAACCCAAAACATTCTGAAGATATTTTAAAAAATTTTAAAAAACTAAGTTAAAAAAAATGTGGTGCACTTTTTAAAACTATGTCATGCCTCTTTTTCAAGATCTTGTTACTGAGGCATTACAGTACAAACACTGTAGACTTTCTACTGCATCTCATGTGGATGTACCTGAAAAAATTATGGCTAAAAATTGAAAATAAATATTTGAATAAAATGACTAAAGCAAGGCAAATGTTGCATGTTTAAATAGGTTTTCCGAGATCTTTATATGACCTATCCTCTGGTTGGTGGAGGTCTGACAGCTGCCAATTAGCTTTTTAAGAAGGCACCAGCACTCACCAAGCACAGAGCCATACATTGTATAGCGGCTGTGCTCAGTAACGCAGCTCAGCCCCATTCACTTCAATGTGACTGATGAATGTGATGTCAATGGCCTAGGAAAAGCTGAGGGAAAGCCACAGTGCTACTGCAAGCGCCCTGCCTTCTCAAACAGCTGATCAGCAGGGGTGATGGGTGTCAGATAGGTCATCAGTAAAAAGATCTTGAAAAACCCCTTTAAGTTGATGATCAGGCAGTGCACATTTGGGATCCAGAGCAGGGGTTCATTCACACAGTGACATTTTCTGGTCTATGGTCCTATCCTGGACTGGATGATATATGCATTGTATAAGAACCTAATGTAACATGGACCAAAAATACAATAAGTGCACTGAAAGGGAAAGCATCCTTCCTGGTAAAGTCATTTATACTATATGCAGGAACAACTAATGGGAGGTGGGTGCACATAAGCATAGCATACAGTTAGGGCCAGAAATATTTGGACAGTGACACAATTTTCGCGAGTTGGGCTCTGCATGCCACCACATTGGATTTGAAATGAAACCTCTACAACAGAATTCAAGTGCAGATTGTAACGTTTAATTTGAAGGGTTGAACAAAAATATCTGATAGAAAATGTAGGAATTGTACACATTTCTTTACAAACACTCCACATTTTAGGAGCTCAAAAGTAATTGGACAAATAAACATAACCCAAACAAAATATTTTTATTTTCAATATTTTGTTGCGAATCCTTTGGAGGCAATCACTGCCTTAAGTCTGGAACCCATGGACATCACCAAACGCTGGGTTTCCTCCTTCTTAATGCTTTACCAGGCCTTTACAGCCGCAGCCTTAAGGTCTTGCTTGTTTGTGGGTCTTTCCGTCTTAAGTCTGGATTTGAGCAAGTGAAATGCATGCTCAATTGGGTTAAGATCTGGTGATTGACTTGGCCATTGCAGAATGTTCCACTTTTTTGCACTCATGAACTCCTGGGTAGCTTTGGCTGTATGCTTGGGGTCATTGTCCATCTGTACTATGAAGCGCCATCCGATCAACTTGGCAGCATTTGGCTGAATCTGGGCTGAAAGTATATCTCGGTACACTTCAGAATTCATCCGGCTACTCTTGTCTGCTGTTATGTCATCAATAAACACAAGTGACCCAGTGCCATTGAAAGCCATGCATGCCCATGCCATCATGTTGCCTCCACCATGTTTTACAGAGGATGTGGTGTGCCTTGGATCATGTGCCGTTCCCTTTCTTCTCCAAACTTTTTTCTTCCCATCATTCTGGTACAGGTTGATCTTTGTCTCATCTGTCCATAGAATACTTTTCCAGAACTGAGCTGGCTTCTTGAGGTGTTTTTCAGAAAATTTAACTCTGGCCTGTCTATTTTTGGAATTGATGAATGGTTTGCATCTAGATGTGAACCCTTTGTATTTACTTTCATGGAGTCTTCTCTTTACTGTTGACTTAGAGACAGATACACCTACTTTACTGAGAGTGTTCTGGACTTCAGTTGATGTTGTGAACGGGTTCTTCTTCACCAAAGAAAGTATGCGGCGATCATCCACCACTGTTGTCATCCGTGGACGCCCAGGCCTTTTTGAGTTCCCAAGCTCACCAGTCAATTCCTTTTTTCTCAGAATGTACCCGACTGTTGATTTTGCTACTCCAAGCATGTCTGCTATCTCTCTGATGGATTTTTTCTTTTTTTTTCAGCCTCAGGATGTTCTGCTTCACCTCAATTGAGAGTTCCTTTGACCGCATGTTGTCTGGTCACAGCAACAGCTTCCAAATGCAACACCACACACCTGGAATCAACCCCAGACCTTTTAACTACTTCATTGATTACAGGTTTACGAGGGAGACGCCTTCAGAGTTAATTGCAGCCCTTAGAGTCCATTGTCCAATTACTTTTGGTCCCTTGAAAAAGAGGCTATGCATTACAGAGCTATGATTCCTAAACCCTTTCTCTGATTTGGATGTGGAAACTCTCATATTGCAGCTGGGAGTGTGCACTTTCAGCCCATATTATATATATAATTGTATTTCTGAACATGTTTTAGTAAACAGCTAAAATAACAAAACTTGTGTCACTGTCCAAATATTTCTGGCCCTAACTGTATATAAAATCTAGTAGTCCGAATAATGCCTACTAGTACAGATCCTGCTAGTACCTGACATTCCAGTTGAAAGAGAGTTTTGGAGTAAGGCATTGGTACTTTCTGTTGCTCTATCCCACACAGAGGATGTAGCAGAGTCCTTTGTGTTGCTTATGCTTGGAGGTGCTATAGGATGACAAATACAGGGTCTACATAAATTCGGTGCATCTGCTGCCAGCTAAAGGGGTATTAAGCTCGGCATTTAAAATGAGGGACTAAATAAATGATCCTCAATGTGTCCCTTAGGAGGAAAAAAAATCTAATAACATTCGCAAAAATTCCAACATGTTTGATATTAATATGAACATCAGAAGACACTCCCAAACTTTTTCCTCCATAAGGAAACATTCTCACATAATATTACTGAATAAATGATGGAAATGTTTTAACACCTTAAGGACCCAGCCATTTTTCACCTTAAGGACCAGGCCATTTTTAGCAAACCTGACATGTCTCACTTTATGTGGTGATAACTTTAGAATGCTTTTACTTATCCAGGCCATTCTGAGATTGTTTTCTCGTCACATATTGTACTTCATGACAGTGGTAAATCTGAGTCAAAATATTTCATTCTTATTGATAAAAAAAAAATACCAAATTTACCAAAAATTTAGAAAAATTTGCAAATTTCCAAATGTCAATTTCTCTACTTTTAAAATACATAGTAATACCTCCAAAAATAGTTATGACTTTACATTCCCCATGTGTCTACTTCAGGTTTGGATCACTTTGAAAATTACATTTTATTTTTTTGGGATGTTAGAAGGCTTAGAAATTTAGAAGCAAATCTTGAAATTTTTCACAAAATTTCCAAAACCCACTTTTTAAGGACCAGTTCAGGTTTGAAGTCAAGGTATTCAAAACTGATTTTACAAATGTTATTAATCCTTTAGGTGTTCCACAAGAATTAAAGGAAAATGTAGCCAAAATTTCAGAATTTCACTTTTTTGGCAGATTTTCCATATGAATCATTTTATTCTGAGAATAAAGCAAGGGTTAACTGCCAAACAAAACTCAGTAATTATTACCCTTATTCTGTAGTTTACAGAAATGCCCCATTTGTCATCGTAAACTGCTATACAGGCACACGGCAGGGCGCAGAAGGAAAGGAACGCCAGGGCAGATTTCACTGGAAAAAGTTTAAGTTGCCATGTCACATTTGATGCACCCCTAGAGTAGGAAACTCCAAAAAACTGACCCCATTTTGGAAACTACGGGATAAGTTGGCAGTTTTGTTAGTGCTATTTTAGGGTACATACGATTTTTGGTAGCTCTATATTACACTTTTTGTGAGGCAAGGTAACAAAAACTAGCAGTTTTGGCATTGTTTTTATTTTTTGTTATTTACAACATTCATCTGACAGGTTAGATCGTGTGATATTTTTATAGAGCAGGTCGTTAAGGACGCGGCAATATCTAATATGTATACTTTTTTTTATTTATTTAAGTTTTACACAATATTTTTGAAGCACAAAAAAAAAAATCACATTTTAGTGTCTCCATAGTCAGAGAGATGTAGTTTTATGATTAGATTGGTACTATTTTTGGGGGCATATGCTTTTTTGATCGCTTGGTATTACATTTTTTGTGATGAAATGTGACAAAAAATGGCTTTTTTTTAGACAGTTTTTATTTTTTTATTTTTTACAGTGTTCACCTCAGGGGAGAGATCATGCTATATTTTTGTAGAGCAGGTTTTTACGGACGTGGCGATACATAACGTATACTTATTTTTATTTATTTAAGTTTTACACAATAATATCCTTTTTGAAACAAAAATAATCATGTTTTAGTGTCTCCATAGTCAGAGAGCGGTAGTTTTTTTTATTTTTTTGGGCGATTGTCTCAGGTAGGGGCTCATTTTTTGCGGGATGAGATGACGATTAGATTGGTACTATTTTTGGGGGCATACGCTTTTTTGATCGCATGATATTACATTTTTTGTGATGAAATGTGACAAAAAATGACTTTTTTTAGACAGTTTTTATTTTTTACGGTGTTGACCGGGCAGGCTGGATCATGTGATATTTTAATAAAGCAGGTTTTTACGGACGTGGCGATACCTAATATGTATATTTTTTATTTATTTTTTCTATTTTTATGTGTTTCTTTATGGGGAAGGGGCTTTTTTTTATTGAAACTTTATTTTTATTTTTATTTTTTTTTTTTGTTAAAACACTTTTATTTAACTTTTTTTTAACATTTCACTTATGTCCCAGTAAGGGACTTTAATATTTCAGGGTCTGATCCCTGATTGAATGCAGCACAATACATCTGTATTGTGCTGCATTCAACTGTCAGCGTCTCACACTGTGAGACGCTGACCGTTGCCTAGGAGACCCAGCGCTGTGGCTGGGTCTCCTGGGCTTCCGTAGATGGGAGTCTTGATGCCTCTGGGCAAGGCATCGGGGCTTCCATCTCAACCATCGGGCCCCCCCCCCACCGCCTCACGGGGACCCGATGGCTTTAAAAACCTGCCGCAATTGCCTTGTATGCCGCGGTCAGCGTGACCGCGGCATACAAGGGGTTAATCCGCCGGCATCGGTGTAATCACCGGTGCTGGCGGATACAGCAGAGGCCCGGCTGTTAGTATCAGCCGGGCCCCTGCTGCAGATTGCGGCAGCTGGGCAGCAGCAGCACGTTAACCCTAGAATTCTCGTCCTAGGTCGGGAACGTGTTAATCTATAAGGGAATCTGTGACCATAGTCCCCCCGAACTACCATAATGCCAGGATAGCTGAAAAGATACAAACTTATTTTGTTTCCATCTCCGTTCCGTTATTTTTGCGGACCGTATGCGGAACCATTCATTTCAATGGGTTAACAAAAAAAACAGAAGTGTATTCCGTTTCCGTTTGTCCGTATTTCTGTTCGGCAAAAAAATCGTACATGTCCTATTATTGTCCACATTACGGATAAGAATAGGACTGTTCTATTATTGGCCAGCTGTTCCGGAATGCACATGGACGTCATCCGTATTTTTTGCGGATCCGTTTTTTGCGGAAATACATATGGTCGTGTGCATGAGCCCTATGTCATATGTATCTTTCTACTGTCTTGCATTCCCCTGCAATGTGCCCACAAACAACCCAAGCGCTGAAGCACTGGAGTCCCTGGTATGCATTACTATACAGTGTATAGATCCTTTGCAGGCTAACTGCAGAGAGTACAAGTCAGTAGAAAGATAGACATTCCAGATGAATCTGTGTCTTTTGAATCATACATTAACCTTTAAACATTATTTTAGTTTAGTTTAGGTGTAGACAGATGTGAGTGATTGTTGTAAATAGATTGCTCATTTTATCTTTTACTTATCTTGAGATTTAGTTCTTAACCCTTTGGATACAGGAGGTTTTTTCGTTTTTATGTTTTCATTTTTCTTCCCTATCTTCCTTGAGTCATAACTTTTTTATTCACATAGCTGTATGGGGGCTTATTTTTTGCGGGACAGGTTGTACTTTCTAATGCCACCATTTAATGTAGTTGGAAGCAGTAAAATAATTCCAAATGAGGTGGAATTGTAAAAAAAATGCAATTCCTCCACTGTTTTGTTTTACGGGTTTTGTCCCTACCGGATTTTCTTTGTGGCAAAACTGACCTGTGCACTTCATTCTATGGGTCAGTACGATTACAACAATACCACACAATTTTATGTCTAAATAGTGTAAATATAAATTAAAACTTCACCATATCACCATATACTGAGCTGTGTGGGGAGGCTCATTTTTTTGCAGGACAATTTGTAGTTTTTATTAACACCATTTTGAAGTGTGTGTGTGTGACTTTTTGATCACATTTTATTACATTTTTCTGGGTAAGAGAAACAATGAAAAAATTGCATTTTTGACCCTTTTTTCCGTTATGCCATTCGCCGTATTGGAAAAATATTTTTAGATTTTCGATCGTGGTGATTCCCATGATGTTTATATTTTTTGTTATTTATGTATTTATTTTTTTATTCTTCGGAAAGGGGGTGATTTAAACTTTTAAATTTTTTATATATACACTACCGTTCAAAAGTTTAGGGTAATTTAGAAATTTCCTTATTTTTGAAAGAAAAGCACAGTTTTCAATGAAGATAACATTAAATTAATTAGAAATACACTCTATACATTGTTAATGTGGTAAATGACTATTCTAGCTGCAAACGTCTATTTTTTTATGCAATATCTACATAGGTGTATAGAGACCCATTTCCAGCAACCATCACTCCTAATGAGTGTTCTAATGATACTTTGTGTTTGCTAACTATGTAAGAAGGCTAATGAATGTTTCAAAAACCCTTGAAAACCCTTCTGCAAGTATGTTAGCACAGCTGAAAACAGTTTTGCTGGTTAGAGAAGCTATAAAACTGACCTTCCTTTGAGCTAGTTGGGAATCTGGATCATTACATTTGTGGGTTTGATTAAACTCTCAAAATGGCCAGAAAAAGAGAACTTTCATGTGAAACTCGACAGTCTATTCTTGTTCTTAGAAATGAAGTCTATTCCATGCGAGAAATTGCCAAGAAACTGAAGATTTCCTACAACGGTGTGTACTACTACCTTCAGAGGACAGCACAAACAGGCTTTAACCAGAGTAGAAAGAGAAGTGGGAGGCCCCGCTGCACAACTGAGCAACAAGACAAGAACATTAGAGTCTCTAGTTTGAGAAATAGACGCCTCACAGGTCCTCAACTGGCAGCTTCATTAAATAGTACCAGCAAAACGCCAGTGTCAACGTCTACAGTGAAGAAGCGACTCCGGGATGCTGGCCTTCAGGGCAGAGTGGCAAAGAAAAAGCCATATCTGAGACTGGCTAATAAAAGGAAAAGATTAATATAGGCAAAAGAACACAGACATTGGACAGAGGAAGATTGGAAAAAAAGTGTTATGAACAGACGAATCGAAATTTGAGGTGTTTGGATCACACAGAAAAACATTTATGAGATGCAGAAGAACTGAAAAGATGCTGAAAGAGTGCCTGATGCCATCTGTCAAGCATGGTAGAGGTAATGTGATGGTCTGGGGTTGCTTTGGTGCTGGTAAACTGGGAGATTGGTACAAGGTAAAAGGGATTTTGAATAAGGAAGGCTATCACTCCATTTAGCAATGCCATGCCATACCCTGTGGACAGCGCTTGATTGGAGCCAATTTCCTACTACAACAGGACAATGACCCAAAGCACACCTCCAAATTATGCAAGAACTATTTAGGGAAGAAGCAGGCAGCTGGTATTCTATCTGTAATGGAGTGGCCAGCGCAGTCACCAGATCTCACCGCCATTGAGCTGTTGTGGGAGCAGCTTGACCGTATGGTACGCAAAAAGTGCCCATCAAGCCAATCCAACTTGTGGGAGGGCCTTCTGGAAGCATGGGGTGAAATTTCTCCAGATTACCTCAGCAAATTAACAGCTAGAATGCCAAAGGTCTGAAATGCTGTAATTGCTGCAAATGGAGCATTCTTTGCCGAAAGCAAAGTTTGAAGGAGCAAATTATTATTTCAAATAAAAATCATTATTTCTAGCCTTGTCAATGTCTTGACTATATTTTCTATTCATTTTGCAACTCATTTGATAAATAAAAGTGTGAGTTTTCATGGAAAACACAAAATTGTCTGGGTGAACCCAAACTTTTGAATGGTAGTGTATTTTTTAACAGTTTTTTCACGATTTTGAAGCTCGTATTTCAGCCTACAGAATGCTTTTTTTTTTTTTTTAATTCTGAACCATCATGGGTCTTTTAGACCCATTATTTGTACAGAATTGCTCAATTCTTATGTTGGCCTGCCACCTGCTGGTGGTATTGAATTTAATTACTAGCATCCTCATTGGCCGCAGAGAAGGCCCGAACTTCCAGGTTTTTTAGGTTCTAGATGCTGTGATCACAATTGATCACGGCATCTAAAAGCTTTAGTGACTGCGATCGGCATAATTTCTGGCTCGCGGTCATTAGCCGCGGGTCTCTGCTGTTTGAAACGTGGCCATGGCGCCCCCAGCACAACATCCCCCTCGGTTCTCTGCTGGGGACGATGAGAGCCCATTCTGGAGATACTGTAGGAGCAGTTCCCAGAGTTGGCTATAGATTTGAATACCCTTCAACAGCGGAAAATGTTAGCTTGTACATCTATGTAGGGATAAGGTAGTATACAGTGTGATTTATATCTTTGTACAGTATGTCCCATATAAATTACTTTCCCTTGATTCCTCTAGCAATGTAAAGCAATGTAGTAGTATAGGAGAATGCACAGGAGAATATCAATGCATGACTATGCACAGGTATCCTCGGTGAAGTTTAAAGGGAACCTGTCACCTCCTTTTCTGAAAATGAGCTGTTAACAGTACCTTAAAGTAGAGCCAAGTGTGATCCTAATGCTGTTGTTGAAACTGAGAACTGCCGGATGAAAACGCTGAAAACTGAACTTTTAATCTTGCTGCGCGGGCTTTCCGGTGTGGGCTTGAAGTCAAGGGAGCAGCGGCCTCCTTGCTTCAAGTCAAGAAAGCCACTCCCCACTTGCGCTTGACTGACAGTTAGCCCGGGTGCCGGGATCGCGCAGTACTCAGTCGCGCAACGTGTATGCGCGAGATTTCTGCGATCCCCGGCACCCGGGCTAACTTTCAGTCAAGCGCAAGTGGGGAGTGGCTTTCTTGACTTGAAGCAAGGAGGCCGCTGCCCCCTCGACTTCAAGCCCACACCGGAAAGCCCGCGCAGCAAGATTAAAAGTTGAGTTTTCAGCGTTTTCATCCGGCAGTTCTCAGTTTCAACAACAGCATTAGGATCACACTCGGCTCTACTTTAAGGTACTGTTAACAGCTCATTTTCAGAAAAGGAGGCGACAGGTTCCCTTTAAAGAAACAAAATATTACTCTACATCATAAGAACAGAAAAATGAACAACAATGAACAATGAACCTTATGGAAGCACCAGATCCATTACATAACAGCCTCCAACAATACCCAATGGATCCTATTGACTATAATAGGGTCCGTTGGGTTTCCATCACTGGACCAAATAGCAATGTATGCTGCTGGTATTTTTTTTTACTGGATCTGAGAAGGAGCCTCCAATGCAGATGTGAACATAGTCTAATGTTGCAGTTACTATTCTTTGTATGTCAGACATATTAAAGATCTAGTGATACCTGTTGTCTCATTGGTTCCTGAAGAGGTTGATGTTACCGTTCCTTTTGTTATACCATGAACAAGAGATCCTGTTGGAGCTAAAGTATACAGTAGTTACTATTAATGGAATCTTACAGGAAAATGATGACGAAAACTTGAGATTTACTGGTAAAAACAGACACTTACAAATGTAGATGCCTGTCACTGTTGATAGACTACGAACCCCCGCAACCCCCCCCCTCCCCGCTGTAACTGAGAGAGAGTTACACATACATGGACATAACATGCATACTCAGCAAAGCCAAATCTACATTTTACTGGTTAAATTAGGGCTAATTGTTGTTGGTTGAGTAATTGCCCGCCCCACAGCTATCAAGTTAACTTTCAGAATACAAGGGTAGGGGAAAGATCCTGAAACCTTGAGCGCCACTATTCATAAGTCAATCATGAAAATAGATAATATTTCAAAACAATATATAAAAACATTTAGAGGTACCTCCTCTTCCACCCTAGGCCTGTTTTCACCTTCCTGCCTAGGCCTATTTTTGCAAATCTGACATGTTAATTTATGTGGTAATAACTTTGGAATGGTTTTATTTATATAAATGATGTTAGTGGTAAATTTGGGTCAATATTTTTTCCTTTATTTTTAAAAAATCTAAATTTACAGAAAATTTTGAAAAATTCACAATTCTCTACCTTTAAGACAGATAGTAGTACCTTATAAAAACGTTATCAATTAACCATATGTCTACTTTATGTTGGCATCAATTTGTAAATGTAATTTTATTTTTTAGGATGTTAGAAGGCTTAGAATTTTAGAAGCAATTTTTTTAAATTTTCAAGAAAATGTCCAAAACCATTTTTTTAGCACCAATTCAGTTATAAAGTGATTTTGAGGGGCTTTCGTAATAGAAACAAGACATAAATGACCCCATTATATAAACTACACCCCTCAAATTATTCAAAACTGATGTTTCAAACTTTGTTAACCCTTCAAGTGTTCCACAAGAATTAAAGGATTTTATGTTAATCTATTTATTATTGCAACACAGCAAAGGTTCACAGCAAAATAAACCTCAATATTAATTACCCTGATTCTGCAGTTTACAGAAACATCCCATATGTGGTCATAAACTGCTCTGTGGGGTGTGCTGAGCACTTTGACCCAATAAATTTTTGTTTCAGCCCCAAATATTTCATTTTCACAAGGGGTAACATGAGAAAAAGCACCCCATAATTTGTTACCCATTTTCTCCTGAACATGGCAACACCCCATATGTGGTCGTAAACTGTTATAGGGGCACACTGCAGGACTCAGAAGCGAAGGAGCGCCATATGGCTTTTGAAACGCAGATTTTGATGGATTGGTTTACAGTTACCATGTTGGTATTGAACAGTATCTGGGGTACCAGTACAGCTATTTTCTGACAACATACGTTTTTCTCCGTGTGAAGACTTATTTTGTGCGGGATGAGTAGCCATCATAATTGTTCTATTTTGGGGCAAATACAACTTTTGAATCATTTTTTATTTTGCTTTTTGGGAAGCAGGATAAAGAAATGCAACAATTCTGCCATTGCTTTTTGGGTTTTGTTATTGGGGCATACACCGCGCGGAAAAAATGATACATTATCTTTATTCTGCCAGTCAGTGTCCTTACAGTTTTTTTTTTTCATTTTACCACTTTTACACAAAGCATTTTTATAAAGGAAATCATGTTTTTGCATTGACATTTTCTGAAAGCCATAATTTTTTAGTTTTTGGGTGTTTGTCTTATGTGGGGGCTCATTTTTTGCGGGATGAGGTGATGTTGGTACCATTTTGAGGTACATATGACTTTTTGGTCACTTGGTATTATGAATTTTGTAAGTTAAGGTGACAAAAAATGGCTGTTTTGGCACAGTTTTTATTTAGTTTTTTTTGGGCATTAACTTGACATGTGGATTATATGATATTTTTATAGAGTCGGTCGATACAGAGGCAGCAATAGCTAATAGGTCTATTTTTCTTTTTTTTTCTATTTTTTACAGTTTATGTTACTTAATTATGGGAAAATGCTGTTTTTTTAACTTGGATCTCTTTTTTTATTATGTACTTTTATTATTACTTTTTTTACTTTAAATTTTTGACCCATGGTGGGACTTCAACTTTTGGGAGTCTGATCCCCTGTACAATGCATTACAATACATGTGTATTGTAATGCATTGACTGTCAGTGTATTAGCAGTGTAATAAATTGACATTCTGCCTGCGCTGACCGCGAAGGGGTATTCACCAATGCTGGCATATACAGCAGGGCATTGGCTGTCAGGAACAGCCAGGACCCTGCCACGGATTAAGGGGGGCGCAATTTCTGCACCCGTCCTATCAGAGCACTGTACATGTACGGAGCTATGGCTTAAGTCATGTCCTGCAGTGCCGTACATGTACGGCGCTGGTTGTCTACGGATTAAAAGGATATTACAATTTCAACCAATAACATTTATAACGAAAAACTATGCAGTTTTCTAATATAATTTCTGCACACACTATTTTTGAGGCGAAAGCTTGTAGGTGTAATTGAGTGGGAACTTCCAGGGTTTACTTCCTGGCTCATTATAGTTATCAGATTTATGGATTGCAATAAACCATACACCTGTGTGTCCATCTGTTACACAGTGGGTGTGGAACCACTGTGTCAACTGAACAGATTTGACTTGAGGCTACGGGTGTTATCTTGGCAGTCCCCTGGTTTTCACCCTTTAACCCCTTTACAGGGATCTGGACTTCACTGCAAGGGAACAACCAGGCCACTAGCTCCCAGAGTAGTCTCTGTATGGTTAACAGCTGACCAACAGGGGTCAAAAGACACTAATTCAGTGCAACGAGGGGTAAGGCACAACCATAGTCAGAGACAGGCCGAGGTCAGGGCAGGCAGATTGTGTGAGAGTCTGAGGTGAGAGTGGGCAGTTCAGGGTCAATATGGAGATCAGGTAGGAGTCAGGAAAGGCATTAAGGGGTCAAATCTGGAAAACAGGTAGAGGTTGGTATATAGGCAGACAACGTATATCAGCATACCTTAGCAGGACACTAGAGTGCCAGAAACCTATTGCTCAGGAATCCTCCCATAGGGGAAGGTGCTCAAAGTACCCCAAGGTAGCCAGCCATTGGATGGTTTGAATTAGGATGCGTGAGCAGTGGCCATTTAAGAGCCTGAGGGATCAGAGGAGGAGAGGCCTTGCCAGCAAGCAGGCTGCAGCCTACGTGGTATCACAGAGCCACCCCAGTGACCGGGCCTGCCAGGAAAACGGGGTTCAAGCTGCTGCGACACAGAAGACTGCAGCTATAATACCGTCACAGGACAGATTTTTAGCCTTTGGAAGTAATCAATGAAGGTGATACAACGTGTATTATAGTCTTTTATGTATTATATCATGCTTTATTAGTTGTAACTGTAACAATGTAATATTATCATAAAACAATGTAAGTGTGCATTCCTATAATTATTCTGTTATAGGAAGAGACTTTAAATTATCGACTATTTTGGAATGTGGACTATCCTCACAAGTGCCTGTCTATAAATGAATTTGAGATGCTTGTCTTTCCCTATTAGACAAATTAGTCACGTACCTTGGTTGCTTTGGTTTAATGAAGGGAGATATGAAGTCTGTGTGCCATTATCCGTAGGACTCATAGATGGGTTGATTGGCCTACTGGAAGTTATCGATGGCAGGACAGTTGGTGTTGCAAATGTCACCTGTGGAGGATCAATTGACTTATTCTGTGGCATCAGTGGGTCAGCTGCAATCCGTTGCACAGTCGGTACTAGTTTATAGATAAGAAAAGGTTTATTACATTCATACTCTATCCCCTTTAAATAGTTTATTTTGTTTCTTCTGTAGACATGGAAGAGCTGCTTACCTACTGTTGAAGATGATGCACCTTGAGACAATAAATTGTTTGTACTTGTATTAACAGATGACTGCATCCTATTAAGTGTGCTGTTTGTTACTTCAGATGTTGATGCAGCAGAGCTGGGTACTGTCACTCCTGCTGTTTGGTTGTTGAGACTTGTTGAATTTAGGACTCTACTTCCTAATGTTGTGAGAAGAATGCTTAGACTAGGTTGTGTTGTAATTGTGCTGGTTCTGATGTTCAGATCTGTTAGCCCAGTAGATGCAGTCAGGTTCACCAGTGACGTTGAGAGGCTGATTGAAGTATTAGAGGCAATGGCAGCTAAGCTAGTGGACTGTGTTGGCATTACAATTGCTGGTTTGGTTGCCTCCATAGATAATGTTGGCAGGCTTTTTATAGAGTTATTTGTGATGCCAGATGTTGACAGACTGCCATTGAAAACAGGGGCTTTAGTGGTTTGCATCGACTCATTCATTTTAGAATTGCTAGTAGCGTTAAGTGGTGTTAGAGGTGCTGTTGTAAAGTCCCCCGGTAGTCCTCCACTGGGTCTAAGAGACATTGTTGCATTAAATATAAACACATTAGAAGATACAGTAGGAATAGGTGATGTGTTAGTGCCTGTTGTTGGTATTCCAGATAAACTACTGCCATTAGTACTACTGACTGCCAGGGATGTCTGGGCATTGTTTGCATTAGAAACTCCCCCACCTGTGGATGGTCCAGTTACTCTACTGCCTGAAGTTGCATTCATGGCTGTTGTTACTGGATCACTGTAAGTACTGGGTGTTTTCCCAGATGTTGCAATTGTGCTGGCTGAAGTTTGCACAATATTGGTTGTATTATTTGCATATGATGTGGAAGTGCTTGTTAGTGATGAAATTACAGTAGGCCTGAGAGATCCAGCAGGGGTCATAAGATTACTTGTTACATTGGTCATTATTCCAGGTGTTGAGGTAGAACTAGAAGGCATTGTAAATGCAGTTCCAATGCTTTTGGTTGCATCCAGATTTAGAGGGTTTGATGTATTTCCATTTGTTGTTTTACCAATAATCATGTCAACTATTCCTAAAGGAGTTTTTGAATTAAAATCAGATGTAGTAACACTGCTACCATTGAAACCTAAGCTAGATGTTGGCCCAGTAGTCACTGATGAAAATCCAGTAGTTCTGATGGATGAAGTAACACTGATATCAGTAGTTCTAAGGTCGCTTGAGGTAATAGAACTGATATCAGTAACTGATTTTGCAGGGAATAGATTTGATGCTGCATTTGTTTGCTTGGTAATAGTTGGACTGGTTGCATTTATTTTTGACACACTAATATTAGAGGAATCTGAGGATGTTATAATAGATAGTGTTGGTGCTGTGGTTGTATTAATCATTGATGAAATATTGGTGGTAGGATTAGAAAATATACCAGGTGCTGTGTTAACCCCACCTGCAGAGGACGCCCCAGTTGCCAATCTATTGCTGGTGATTTCACTAATAATGGATGTTCGTACAACATTTGACGTAATACCAGGAGCTGATACATTGCTGGTCAGTGCTGGCAATTCGGTTGTTCTAGTTGAACTAGAAGAAGTTATAAAGTTACTTATTTTATCCCCAGATGTAGATGATGATGCAGTGCTGGACAGTCCTGTCCCGATAGATGACTGTAATGTGACTGTTGCAGTGGATGTGGAGAAACTGGAAACATTCAGAGTCGTTACTGAACTAGCTGTGGTCTGTATGGTTGTTCTCAAGGTATTGGTGGCAGTAATGGCAGCTGGAACAGTGTTACCAGTGCTAGAAACTGCACCTGAAGTGGAAAAACCATTTAGTATACTAGTGGTTGTGTTATTGCTAAAGGGAGCTGATGCTATGCCATTTGGAGATAATGACAGCCCACTTATTCTGTTGGTGGTAAAAGCTGTTGTAAGGTTGCCATCACTGCTAGAACTAGAAGCAGATGTTGATATGGTGGTGGGTAGGATTGTTGAGCTAAACTTTTGAGTTGTGGACAAATTGGTTATGGTACTGGTACTGGTAGAAGAGGTTGTGCTTGTGGAAGAAATTGTTGGAACTAAAGTTGTCATTAAGGTGCTGGCAGCACTATTCATCAAAGTAACATTGCTGGTTGCATTGGAAAGCATACCAGAGGTTGAAACACTGGTTGATGCCCTGCTGCTCGACAGAGGCAGTTGACTTGTTCCTGTAGGGTTAACAGATGTAAGATTACTGCTGCTGTTATTAGTATTATTACTAAAAGCTGATATTATGCTGTTTGATGCTGTCACCGTAGCTGGTGGTGTTGTGACAAAAGTATTATTTGTGCTACCATTAATGATCATAGATGTCTGTGCAATCGTGGCTGTTACATTGCCAACTGTTGTGATTACACTTGTTCTCAAAGTGGTAGATGGATTGGTGCCCAGATTGCTAGTGTTATAAGTTATACCCAGAGTTGCTAAGCTAGTGCCCAATGTTGGGAAGCCAGTATTGCTGGTACTAGAGGTTGTGATGACCACAGGGGATGTCATCCTGGCGGTGGTAGACGATAATTGAGATGTTATATTGTTTGCACCTTGTGTAGTAAGTGGGACACTTAATGTAGTGGCATTTTGTTTTGAAGCTGACAAAATGCTACCCAGTGTTGAAATGATACTAGTAGTTGTTCTTGTCGTAGTTGAAGAAATACCTGCAAAAGTAGAATAATTATAGATATGAGATTTTGAACAATGTAAAGTGTAAAATCGTTTTTAAACTTGTACAATGTGTACATTTGTTTTTACTGAAGGACCTGAGGGTTGTCAGGCTATGTTGTCTATTGAATATTATTTGAAGATACAGTATTCTTTATTTTTTTCTCCATGCCACTACAGTACAGGCAGTTCTTAAAGGGAACATGTTAAGTAAAGATGTACAGCAGCCAGTGGGGGGGGGGGTGAGGCATGATGGTGGTTTACAGTAGCAAAATGAACTGACAGGTTCCCTTTGAGGAATAGCTAAAGGGACAGTGCTTGAACAAAGATAGAAAAGGTAATGCATACATACAGCTTTAGACTTTACTGGGACTGGATTGGGTTATATTACTTCTGTCGCCCGCAATATTACTGAGACCATTTGGCCTACTGATCTAGGACTACACCATGAAGTTAAGCATTGCAGAGAAATATTGAGTGTTTTCACGTCTTTGGTCAACTGGGAAGATTGCAAGTATCTACAGTAAGAGAGGACCATCATAGTAGCTATCCCCTATATAATGCCTTTGGGAAAAGCTTATTATATGATGTACATGAGAAATGTGCCTACTGCTTGTATTTGCACTGGAACACCCATCATCTGCTCAATAGAGACTCTGCTTTACTGTAGTCAAGTCAGCCTGGTTGTTGGTCTCCACATCCGACCCAGCCCCTGTTCTCCTGCCTTTCATCCTGCTATCCATATGTCCAACATCAAGGGCACCCCAGCCACCACCAGGCAGGAACACCAAAACCAGGATGTACCTCAAGGGGAAGAATGTTTGTACCTCTCCTTTCACTGCACACATGGTCCAGTGAGCGCTAAAGCAGGATTGGCCATCATGAAGACAACCGCCACCCTGATTGCTGCCAACATCACTCCCATTCTCTGCACACCACAGCTCTCCTGCGGGCCTGTGTTCCACACAGGAACAGGAGGCTACATTTTGGAATGCTGTATTGGTATTACTGCATGATACAAAAATCCTCATGGACCAAAGTGTATAAGAAATCTTGCTTTATTAATCCAGTTTGAAATAAGCAATCAGATACAACGCGTTTCAGGG
This sequence comes from Rhinella marina, assembly GCA_900303285.1. Lineage (NCBI taxonomy): Eukaryota > Metazoa > Chordata > Amphibia > Anura > Bufonidae > Rhinella > Rhinella marina. The sequence goes on from ONZH01000938.1 coordinate 31,625, forward strand.
ATGTAACTTCCCCTTCATCAGGTAGAGAATTTCTTATCTACATGATGAAGGGGAAGTTATATCCCTGAAACGCGTTGTATTTGATTGCTTCTTTCAAACTGGATTTGTATAAGAAAGTGAATAAGTGGAAACCACTGCTAAAAGCATGTTTGTTTGGCAACTGTTTGCCTGTGGAGTGGATTACACTGTCATCTTATGTGCAAGTACTCTTATTGCTATTTCTTAACTCTTAAGACCCGGATTTTCGACTTCTATTGATATAGGAGCTGCAGAGGAAGTTTTATGTATCCTTAGTGTACTTATACTGTAAAGATTGTGACATGTGAGCATTGTGTTACCTCCACTACAAGCGAGACCAATATCTGGACAGCAGTCTTTATTGACAGAACAATACTCATCGCAGTAGCAGTCTCCTCTGCGGCAGACACTATTCACTCCTTTGCAGCACATCACAGGGTTTGCAGTGCAGCGACCTGTACAGGATACACAAATGTTACATGATTCATTATTTTTTTATTATCAGCTTTAAACTTTCCTCCATATTTAGGAATGGTAAAATAGGGCTAGAAGAAAGGGAAAGGCGCTCATAGGGTAGTATGTATAAATTGAGAGATGTTGATTTAGATGATTAGGCTTGTATTGTTGTGCAAGCATAGACACTAGTGTAAGCAGGTATAGACAAAAGGTCAGTGCTGTCGTTGTCATCCATTCCTTGCTTTAAGGGTTTGCCGGCAGAAGGAGTGTGAACCAATCATAAAAGGAAAAGAAGAGGGCGGGAAACAGCCCACGTGACAATGATACTTCTTCGGCGCAACTTCACAACCACGAGGATGTATAAAAATATATTTTTATTTTTAAAAGATGACCACGCGTTTTGGAGTTTCAGAGCTCCTTTTTCAAGTCTGTAATGCCGGGCCGGAGAATGAGTGAACGAGAATGCTCCCCATCATAAAGTTGTGCCTAAGAAGTGTCATTGTCACGTGGGATCTTTAAGGCTCTCTTTTTTTCCTATGATTGACCAGAATTAGGATTGTAAAGGCCCCTTTACAAAGATCAACTGACCAGGCAATTATAGGGAACAAACTGTTTATTCCTGATAATTGCTTGATTATAAGGGGGGAGTGAGAACTGCACTTCCATACAGCAGTCATATGACAAAATAATTTGTCTAGAGTTATTGGATACAAAAACATTCTTGACATCCCCATTTAGTTCAAATTTTATTGAAGTTAATTATACTGCAATATAAGCAAAATAAAAAGAATTGACCAAAATAGAATAATCCTCCAAAAGAGATTTCTTTAAATAAAGGGAATCTGTCACCAGTGACCTCTCTGTCCAACTAATTGCATAGACACATAGGTGCAGTTCTGATTAAAACAATGTTTTTCTTTTGTTGATCTGAGGCTCCATTCCTGAGTCATAATACGTTTACCTTTATATGCAAATTAGGCTTTTGGTGCAATGAGGGTAACACAGTAACATAGTTTAACATAGTAACATTTAAACATAGTTTATAAGGTCCAAAAAATACATCTGTCCATCCAGTTTGGCCTGTTTTCCTACAAGTTGATCCAGAGGAAGGCAAAAAAAACCCTGTGAGGTAGAAGCCAATTTTCCCCACTTTAGGGAAAAATTCCTTCCCGACTCCAATCAGACAATCAGAATTACTCCATGGATCAACGACCCCTCTCTAGTAACTATAACCTGTAATATTATTACACTCCAGAAATACATCCAGGCCCCTCTTGAACTCTTCTAGTGAACTTACCATCACCTCCTCCTCAGAAAGAGAGTTCCATAGTCTCACTGCTCTTACCGTAAAGAATCCTCTTCTATGTTTGTGTACAAACCTTCTTTCCTCCAGGTGCAGAGGATGTCCCCTCATCACAGTAACAGTCCTGGGGATAAATAGATCATGGGAGAGATCTCTGTACTGACCCCTGATATATTTATACATAGTTATTAGATCTCCCCTCAGTCGTCTTTTTTCTAAAGTGAATAACCCTAATTTTGATAATCTTTCTTGGTACTGTAGTCCACCCATTCCAGTTATTACTTCAGTTGCCCTCCTCTGAACCCTCTCCAGCTCTGCTATGTCTGCCTTGTTCACAGGAGCCCAGAACTGTACACAGTACTCCATGTGTGGTCTGACTAGTGATTTGTAAAGTGGCAAGGCTATGTTCTTATCACGGGCATCTATGCCTCTTTTGATGCAACCCATTATCTTATTGGCCTTGGCAGCAGCTGTCTGACACTGGTTTCTATAGCTTAGTTTGCTGTTCACTAAAATTCCTAGGTCCTTTTCCATGTCAGAGTTACCCAATGTTTTACCATTCAGTATGTACTGGTGACTTGCAATATTCCTCCCCATATGCATAACCTTACATTTTTCAGTGTTAAACCTCATCTGCCACTTCTCTGCCCAAGCCTCCAGTCTATCCAGATCCATCTGTAGCAGTGTACTGTCCTCTTCTGTGTTAATTACTTTACACAGTTTAGTGTCATCTGCAAAAATTGATATGATTTTTGTGCAAGCCTTCTACAAGATCATTAATAAATATATTGAAGAGAATAGGGCCCAATACTGACCCCTGTGGTACCCCACTAGTGACAGTGACCCAATCTGGATATGTACCATTAATAACCACCCTCTGTTTTCTATCACTGAGCCAGTTACTTACCCACATACAGACATTTTCTCCCAGGCCAAGCATTCTCATTTTATATACTAACCTTTTATGTGGTACCGTGTCAAATGCTTTGGAGAAGTTTAGATATACGACATCCATTGATTCGCCGCGGTCCAGTCTAGAACTTACCTCCTCATAGAAACTGATTAAATTGGTTTGAAATGACCAATCCCTCATGAAGCCATGCTGATATGGAGTTATTTGCTTATTTTCATTGAGGTACTCCAAGATAGCATCTCTTAGAAAACCCTCAAACAGTTTACCCACGACAGATGTTAAACTTACCGGCCTATAGTTTCCAGGCTCTGTTTTTGGACCCTTTTTGAATATTGGCACCACATTTGCTATGTGCCAATCCTGTGGAACACTCCCTTTCAGTATAGAGTCCTTAAATATCAGAAATAAGGGTCTGGCGATGACATTACTTAATTCTCTTAGGATACGGGGGTGTATGCCATCCGGTCCTGGCAATTTGTCTATTTTAATCTTTTTAAGACGTTGCTGTACTTCTTCCTGGGTCAGACAGGGCACTTTTAAAGGGGAATTTACTTTTATATTCTGCATTTCGAATAAAACGTATGGTGGCTCACCTCTATTCAAATAGTGGGGACGGAGGTGCGACTATCTTGTGACTATACCCGTAGTCACTGTGTAAGGGAATATCTAGAATATATATTTTGATGTGCACACTTCTTATCTGTTGTGCATGGACATATGGTTGAATAGTCAGTGTAGTGGTTTAAGGTGGTGGTTTAGTGGCGAATATGTCTATTGCATAAATGTGCCGTATACCTATATATAAATGATAGTCTTATTAAAAATGAATTAGCGGTTAAAAACTATTTATTGGGATATAAGCAAATAAAATATGCTGATAATAGAAATGTGTATAAAAAATATAAAATAATAAAATATTGAAAAAATAATATATATATAAAGAATATATATATAAAGAACAAACAGCAGTAGTAACAAAAATGCCGTGAAAATTAATGTCCAAAGAGTTGTTGGAGCTCAGCTAGCTGATTGGTTTAAGCATGCATATATAAAAAAATGCTTATATAAAAAAAGTTTTTAGTACATTACCAGTGAGGTGATATCAAGCAATGTGCTCCTCTTATCTTGTTTTAAGGCAATGAGCCCCTTAGATGATGGGCCCCTTGGTTGGGTGGCTGTCCCCAGACGTTTTTCAGTGGGATATGGCCTGCTAGTAATCGTCTTGGCAAGGATGAGCAGAAGCTTAGATTGCGGCCTCCGTGGCGTCCCACGTGGGCACGCGCCTCTCAGGTAAGAAGTGCTGACTCAGCGTTCTCGCAGGCAGCGCTGTAGAAGTAGGGGCTGTTAACGCTGCTCCGCTTAGGGTGAAGCGCTGTGTCGGCGTCAGCTGATAATTTTCCGTCCGGATGATACCTTGTCAGCGCTGTGGATGCAGCGGAGGCGCCCGATACTTCATCCAGCGGAGGGTGTTTAGCGGCGTGTGTTTAATCCTCATGCAAGTAGTGCCGCAATTGTTAGCAGATGTTTAGCAGAGGTTTTCAATAACTGTTTGCGGGTATACCCTCTGTAGTTGGGGCGTCAGGATTTCTAAGTGGGTGCGTGCTGCAAGTCTCTCCTCGATAGGTCCTCTGTCACCAAACGCGTTTCGGGGCTCTAATGCCCCTTCCTCAGTGGTTAACCACAGTGGTTAACCACTCTTTGGACATTAATTTTCACGGCATTTTTGTTACTACTGCTGTTTGTTCTTTATATATATATTCTTTATATATATATTATTTTTTCAATATTTTATTATTTTATATTTTTTATACACATTTCTATTATCAGCATATTTTATTTGCTTATATCCCAATAAATAGTTTTTAACCGCTAATTCATTTTTAATAAGACTATCATTTATATATAGGTATACGGCACATTTATGCAATAGACATATTCGCCACTAAACCACCACCTTAAACCACTACACTGACTATTCAACCATATGTCCATGCACAACAGATAAGAAGTGTGCACATCAAAATATATATTCTAGATATTCTGCATTTCATCTGACAGTTTATTTTCCTCAGTGAATACAGTGGAGAAAAAGATATTTAGTAGCTTTGCTTTCTCCTCATCGCTCTCTGCAACTCCCCCCTCATTACTCTGTAAGGGGCCAACACCTTCAGGTTTATACTTTTTACCATTTACATGGTTAATTTTACTCTCTTTGGCGATTAATCTCTCGGTCTCTATTTTGGCTCTTTTTATTTGTCTTTTACATATTCTATTTTTTTACTTATAGTTTTTCAATGCTTCCTTGCTCCCCTCCTGTTTTAGTGATTGAAATGCTTTCTGTTTGTCATTTATTGCTTTCTTTACAGTTCTATTTATCCACATTGGTTTTTTCTTGTTCCTTAACCTTTTATTCCCATAAGGTATGTACCTCTCACAATTAGATATTAGGATGCTTTTAAAAATATCCCATTTTGTGGCTGTATTTTTATTTTTGAGGACTTTGTCCCAGTAAGTTAGGTCTATGTCCTCTCTTAGTTGGCTAAATTTTGCTTTTTTGAAGTTTGGTATTTTTGTTCTTTCCTGAAGAAACACTCTTTTGAATGACAATTGGAAGGTTATTATTTTATGGTCACTATTTCCCAGGTGTCCCCCAACCTGCACATTTGTTGTTTTGTCAGGTCTATTGGTTAATACTAGGTCCAGTATGGCCATCCCTCTAGTCGGGTCCTGAGCCAGTTGGGAAAGGTAATTGTCTTTGGTTATTGCCAAAAACCTGTTTCCTTTATGAGATCTACAGGTTTCAGTTTCCCAGTCTATATCTGGTGTCATCATTGATCTTGTTGTAGCCAAGCTCCACCCCTTTCTGTGGCCAGTCCCTCCCTGGCTGCTTTCCCATTGCCTGGTCATGTCAATCAAAGCAGCAATGGAGGGGCTGGCCACCAAAAGGGTGAAGCTTGACTGCAACAAGAGCAATGGTGATACCCTCATTGCACCAAAGGCCTAATTTGCATATTAAGAGAAAGTATCATAACTTGGGAATAGAGCCACAGATCAGCAAAAGAAAAACAGCATTTCAATCAGGGAACCACAGCTATGTTTCTATGCAAATAGTTTGATATGGAGTTCGTGGTAACAGATTCCCTTTAAAGAAATGTTCTCTGGTAAGGAAAAAATAATTTAATAATTTTACATGTTAAACACAGACGGAAAGGAGAGAGAGAAGGGGTCGGGTCTTGGTTTTTAAAGGTAAGTTAGTGTAAAGCCAAGATGGTAATATTATTTGTATTAATTTGTTGCAGTGCTGTTGTAATTAAAGAAAAGCAATAATATCAGATAAGTAATCAATGCTATAAAAACAAAGCAATGTAATAAAGGGAGAAAACAAGATCTTGAGAGGTACATGTCAAACATCTAACAAAAGGACACTTTTTCAGACAACCCATTGAAAGCTATGAGTAATGACCCTACACAGACCAACAATCTGGCCTGTTTTTGGTGATGAAAGTTTGTAGAAACACTGGTTCCCAATAATTGCTCCATTGGAATGGTGCCAGCGCTTATTCATTGTGTGATTTTGTCTTTCAGTCGGCACTGAATATCAGCTCGTGTAAATAGGGTTCTGCTGTATTGAAACCACATGGATCAGGGTCCCCATACAGCAGAGGTGATTTGCTCAATGTAAATGAAGCTTCATCTCTGCTAATTACCAGGTAATTATTGGGAATGTTACTATAACTGCCTGAGAAATCAGTTCATGTAGAAGGACCATAGGTCACAGTATAAATTTACATACTTCTCAAGTAGTCCAGCCTAACATTCACACAAGCAACCCAAACACTATATAGTCGGTTTGCTATTTGTTTTTTTGAGGTGTTAATAAATTGTTTAAGGGGCCGTTCAGCAATTTGCGGAACACACATCGCCGGCACCCCATAGAAGATGCCTATTCTTGTTCGCTATCGAGGACAAGAATAGGACATGTTCTATATTTTGTTGTGGAGCGGCGGCATTTCATTTGTGTTATTTCATTTGGTAGAATAGCATGAGAGAGGGTTTTCCAGGAAATTGGGACACTTTAAATTCAGGCCAAATTTATTTAGACCCAAATAGACTAAGAAATTTGCTCATCTCTTATTGGGACATTGCAGAAAAAATCCACATGCATAAGAAAAGGGGAAAGTTGATGGAAAATATTTGAGAGAAAGAAATTTAGAACTTGGAAAATATTCTTATACAGCAAGAGATAGAAAAATGGGTCTACTAACAATAGAGTGTTGAAAATGTTATCATCAGATAAAACATACTTTCATCAAAAAAAAAAATCTAGCACCGTTTGTAATTCTGTCAATCCTTCCACTATGCAATATGCTTGAAAGGAAGCTAGTAGTCCACTGTCACCCTTATTAATGAGCCACTTTCTAGATTACTTGTCCAGACCAATTTTAATTGAATATTTGTAGGGATTTTAATTTGCATTATTTGTAGATTATCTACTGATTTTTTTCCCCAATTTTGAAACAGTTCTGGATGTGCTTAACATATACTGTAAAATACATGGAAATAAATTTGGAGTATTTCCTGTTGAACCAACTATGAACGGGTCTGTCACTAATGAGCTAATTATAATAATGATAATTGCAGCCTGTACCTAGAAATGAGTCACAGCTATGCTTTTCCATCCTGCAGAATTAACATTAACGTATACTTTTTTTTTTTCCTTACAATGGAACGCTATGGTGATGGATGCCAATGTATGGCATCCGCCTGAGGCATTCATTTGACATATGCGTCCTGTGTATACATTAAACATACAACAAAAACATTATGTGAACACAGCCTAAGGACTCATGCACACGGCCGTTGCCCAGCTGTTCCCATATTGCGGCAGGCAAACAGCTGGTCCGCAATATGCGGGCACCAGCCACGTGCACACCGCATCACAGATGCGGATCTATTTATTTGAATTGGCCCGCAATCCGGAAGGTGTGGTGCGGAACGGAGGCACAGAACTCCACGGAAGCACTGCGGATTTTCTCCATGCCTCTGCACTACCAAAAATAGAACATGTTCTATTTTTTTGCGGTGCAGATGGATCACAGACCTATTCAAGTTGAATGTGTCTGGATCTGTCTGCATAATCTGCACGGTCCCTCGGATGATGCCTGTGCATTAGGGACTGCAAATTGCGGTCCCCAATGCACGGGACAGTCGAGCGACGGCCGTATGCATGAGCCCTTTCAGGGACTCTTACTCTTTCTTGGATTATTTCCAAACTATATCTTCCTACCAGAACAGGATAAAACATACTAGTATTAAATTCATGAATTAAAACTTTGATATACCAATTACTATTATCCACTTCTAAGACTAATAGTATCTTTTTAACTAATTGGTGACATCTGCCGTACATTAATGCTGCTGTACATGCAGGGATGGTATAGGTTCAGAAGCTGGGCACAAACTATCTAGAGTCAGTGCAAGCTGTGTATTGGCTGAGATTGTAAATAGCTCCATTCCCAGCTGTTTAACCCCCAAGATGCTACAGTCAATAGTGACAGTGGCATATAAGGTGAGTATATCCAGTTAGAGTAGAGCAAGAGTGGGGTAGTCAGAGGCTCACCTTAGCCCATTGTGCTTGTGCATGCTTGTGTACTACTATATCTATATATTGTCACCATCAGGATGACTTCAGCGGCTGGTGCCCACCTCACTGTTCTGGAGTTTTGGAAGCATAAAAGTGGGCATACGGCACTACATCCAATGGTTGCATAAAATATATAACAATATGAAGGTTGAATGTTGTTAGTGACGAAAAGGAAACCGATGAAAAAGAACTAAGAAAGGTTTTCAGATAAAGAATTAAAAAAAAAGAAAGGTGTTCAGTACAATAATAAAGCTGTACATCTCATATGTGGATTTATGGAGTGAGGAGTCTCCATATAAGGTGTAACAGATAGTAGTTTCCACACTGTAGAATGAAAGACTCTTTAAACCATGCCTTCATCTTATATAATGAAAAATCCATAAACCATACAATCATGCTATTAATTTGGAAAGGAATTTAATCTATCTCAAGATAACAGAAAATAATTACAATTAATTCTATTTCATTCTAATTAATTCTAGACTGACTTGTGGGTATGTGTACAAGCTGTATTAAAGCTTTATTAGTAGCTGCCACATAGGCATTTTGTGCGGTCACTTTCCGTGACGACAGGCAGCCTGAAACCAATAAGTATCTTCCAATATTATATACAGAGATCTATTTAGCTATTCATCTGCCTTGTCATTCCATTAATCAATCAGATCCAGAGCTCTACTACACTGATCCTGAAGCTACAACCCTATCATTTCACACATCTCCAGGATCTGCTTCTTACCTGTGAACTGTGTCTTCACAGTACCGATAAAGACAAAGATTAATATGAGTGATAGCTTCATGCTCGAATGAAGGTGACTGAACAAATGAGAAATTCCTACTTGGAATGAGAAATTAAGCTCAGTTCAGGGTCTTTCAAGAAATATCACACGTCATGGTGCAGAAAAGAATTAAGTATCGTCTGACAACCTTATTGTACAGGAGATGAAACACTGAGATAAAAGCTTTTACAAAAAATAACAGAGCAAACCTCCACCCATCATTGTATACGGTAATATGTGGTTTAGGTAAGACTCATAAAGGTAGGGTAGCTGTACCCACCAAGACACGGCAGATCTGTGTCCAGAGATGTAAAATTTAATGGTTCATTTTAGGGACGCAAGTTACAATACTACCAATGTAGACCAAGATCAACATTTAGTCTTCTAAGGTGGAAGCTCTTCATGGTTTCTAAGAAATGTCTGGATGACTCATTACTGCCATAATTGTTACCATTGAACTAGTTAATATTTTACAGTTCCTTAAAATTAGGTAGTGGCAGTGCCGAGGTGTTCAGACATGGTGTACTATGGATGTGGCTTGGAAGTTGCATACAGGTTTACTAAAGTACAAGTTTTAGATATTTTCTAATCTTAGTGACCAGTCTCTTTTGGGCCTTAATGGCCAGGAGGTTTTTTTCATCATTCCATTCCAAGAGCTAGAACTTTTTTATTCTTCTGTCGACATAGCTGTATGAGGGCTTGCTTTTTGCAGGACAAGTTGTAGTGCTTAATTTCACCATTTTGAGATACACAAAACTTAACGTTTATTAAAAAGGTTGCCCAGGATTAAAAAAAAAAAACATGTCTGCTTTATTCCAAAAGAAGCACCACCCTGTCCACGGGCTTTGTCTAGTATTGTAGCTGAGCTCCATAGACGTGAATGGGGCTGAGTTGCAATACCACACACAACCCATGGACAGGGATGGTGCTGTTTTTGTTAGAAAGCAGCCATGTTTTTCTCATCCTGGATAACCTCATTTAATGTTTTCTGGAGGGATGGCAAAAACAGCAATTCCAACATTTAATTTTTTATGTTATACTTTTTGAGACATTCACTTTGTTTCATAAATAACATGATAATTTTACTTTCAGGGTCGGTACAATTATAGTGATATCACATATCTGTCATTACAGATGTGGCAATACTTAATATGTGGAGGGGATTTTATTTTTGCTACGTTTTTCATTGAAAATAATTTTCAGTGGAAAAGTATGTATTTTTTTTTAACATGGAGGCTTTTTTTTTACTAAAACTTTATTTCACTTTTTACTATTTATTAGTCCCCCAAGGAGACTGTCAGATGTTCTGATTGATTCTATACTACACTGTACTACATATAGTACAGTGTATTATGCTTTCAGTAGGCAATAGGCTCGGGTGGTGAAGCTTATGGAAACGGAGTGGGTCAGCACTCTGCTGTCTCTGTAGTTCCCATTTCAGTAAATTGGGGCTACACAAATTGCGTAGCACAGCAAGTTAGGCTGTTTCTGTAATTCTGGAGTGCTTAGCCTCATCTTGAAGTGGAAATAGCTCTGGCTATACTGCAATGTTCTGTAGTGCTTCTGATTAATATTAACCATTCAGTGATAGCTGCAGTCCACAAGGCTGCATACAACCTACTGTATTACTTTGGACTGTATTACTTTGGACTTTGGAGCCAGAATTGTGAGCCTCTCTGTTAAGGCCCCCAAACGCATTTAATAGCTGGCGGTCGAATGATCATTAGGCCAACAGCTTTCTCTCCTGACTCCCTCCTGGCTGGATGTGTATATGTATTCTATGGGAAAAGCAGAGAAAGACACTGCCAGACACTTTTGGCAACTGATTATTTCCCAGGAAAACAAAATGATCGGGTGAAAATACTTTGCCCAATGGTTCTATACCCCAACATAATCTTTCAGGGAGCTGCCCACACACATTAGAGTGTCGACCAAACCTGTAATTCTTAGTGGGTTCAGCAGACGATACACCAATATATATGGTCCCCACTCCAGCAGACTTGCGACATCCATGCACTGCATAGAAAATTATTCATCAGAATATCTGTCTGTAATACTGCATTTCTCCTCCAGTTGGCTCCGGCAGTTTCTCACCTGAACTCCCTTATCAAAGATATTAGGGTTCCATATACATAGTTGCATCTGGTTTAGAAACTGGCCTCCCAACATTTCCTCTGTTCTCTGGAGACCAACTATACACAAGAAAAGATTCTGGTAATGGTCAGTAGTCAACACAAAGTTTCTGAGGATGTCGGGCCTATCAGTTGTATGTCTCTTTGTAACATATGTCTAGGAGACTAAAGGCCCCTTTACAGGGGACAATTCAGTAGGCAATTGTTGGGGAGGTACTGTTTCTTCCCGGCAAGCGCCTGCTCGTCAGTGGAGGAGAGCACTGCATTTATATGCAGTGATCCCCCTCCACAGTATGGGGAGGAGTGATTGCTAATGCAATTGCTCATCCCCATACAGAATCATTGTTTGCCAGCATTTGACACCACGATCTGCTGCCGACAAATGAGGATTTAGGTGCCTGCACAAACTAGCATATTACCTGACGAACGAGGGTTTTGTTCGTTCATTGGGTGATCTGCGGAACCTTTACACTGGGAGATAAACATGCTTTCCGATGAATGATCATTAGGGATTATCTGGCAGATTCTCAGTCTGTGTAAAGGAGCCTTTATATGCTGAAAATATTTTGCTCTGTCTTAGGCTACTTTCACACTGGCGGCAGGCCTGATCCGGCAGGTGAAGGGTGCTGCCGGATCAGGCCTGCCACAGTGACATGTGTGGAGCCGGAACTGTGCTCCGGCCCCACACGTCACACAGTACATACATACACATAAACATAAACATACACACACATATAGACAAACAAACACACATACATACTTACATGCTCCCGGCAGGTCTTCGGAGCGTCGGAGGGACAGGACGGCTCGCACAGGTGACGATTCCCCACAGCGCCCTCTGCTGGGCGCCTGGTGGAATCGTCATCTGTGCGCGTCGTCCTGTCCCTCCGACGCTCCGAAGACCTGCCGGGAGCATGTAAGTATGTATGTGTGTTTGTATGTCTATATGTGTGTGTATGTTTATGTGTATGTCTGTGTCTGTATATGTCTATGTGTAGCCGGATCCGTAATGAACTCCATTGAAAGTCAATGGAGGGCGGATCCAGTTACCATTGTGGTCACACCAGACGGATCCGCCCCCATTGACTTGCATTGGGGCTCATTCCGGATCCGTCTTGGTGCGGATGCCTGGACCGGAGAGCAAACCGCAGCATGCTGCGGTTTGTTCTCCGGTCTGAAGACGGAACGGAATGCTTTCAGGAGCATTCCGTTGTCTTCAGTTCAGTTTTGTCCCCATTGACAATGAATGGGGACAAAACTGAAGCGTTTTATTCCGGTATTGAGCCCCTATGACGGAACTCAATACCGGAATTTTAAAACGCTAGTGTGAAAGTAGCCTTAGGTTAACAGGGTTCAGGAAGATAGGGAACCTTCCGACATGTTAATAGCATAGTAGCATTGTTTTCCTGGTTCGAGTTCATTCAGGTAAAAGAGCACAAAGATCACGCATAAAAAAAGATCTCAGAACTTGTCAGATTATACAAAGCCAGTTGCACTGAAGGTGGAAGTAGAAGATAAATTGCAAAATAATCTAATCACAAAGGATTCAAAGTAACACAATATGTGTTTACCAGTGAAAACACAGATTCATGACTTGTGCTCTTTGTCATAAATCTAAGCTCAGGTGACAGTAAGATAATAGGAGTTCAGTTTAAAGAGAGTGTTCGCTCTTTTACACATGGTCTCTGCCATTGTCCTGTAAGCTGAGCACAGGGAGAGATGTGGTAAGCGCTCATTTGCTAGGGACAGTGTTGTTCAAAATTATTAATAGAAGGATATTGGAGAGGGAGAGTGCAGGGAGATGTGTTCTGCATTAGTTTTATTTACGATTTATTTACTATTCCTACATCAGCCATAAACTAAGATATGTAATTCAATACCAATAAGATGGAAGCCTTTATTATTCCAGTGCCAGCATGCCAACCAATACCATCCAGTCTTCACCCCTTAAGGGGGGCCATCATCTTGATGATGACCATACTCATGTTTTGCTGGCTTTACTTCTTTCAAATCATCCTTCAAGGGCTCCATGTCCTAGAAAAGTCAGCAAGATACAGAGAGAGGAAGAGCTGGATGTCCCTGATGACATATTCTCATTCATATTAGATGATGTGGAAAAGGAGGAAGAGCAGATGGCAGAAGAAGGGCTCCCACCTGTAAGGCAGGAGAGCACTGGGGTTGGAGAAGTGGGTACAGCCCCTATTTAAAGGGGTACTCCTGGTTTTTAATATTGATGACATATCCTCAGTGCACACTGCGCGAGCCATCTGCTTATACAGCTGATCGGAGGGGTTGCTGGAGGTCGGACCCCTGCCGATAGGTCATCAATATTAAAAGACTAGAAAACACCTTTAAAGGTGCATTAAAGGTGTCATGCGGCCATTAACAATAAAGACCGACTGTACAGTCTTCATTATTAAATGAAAGGCAGTTTCAGGGTAATTGGTCATGCTGTTCTTCACCGCAGCATGGACGCAACCGACCCGCAGCACAGCCGCTCCATGTGGTTATACGCTAAGGCAGAGTAGCCTCGGTATGCCGAATTTATAGTGATTCGTGACAAACTGATTCATAACTAGTGTTGAGCGAATTGAAGCATATGAAGCGAAATTTAATCAGAAGTTTAGGAAAAATTTGATTAATTTTTTCTGAAAATGGTGGCTTGAAAATAAATAAATTATATTCACCTCATCCACTTGATTGAGGAGAGGCCATCTGCTCCATCTTGATTGAAGAAAACCTGCGGCGAGGATGAAGACGTCACCACGTGATCATGCTGGCCGTCCACAGTGACCACATACAGCCAGCGTGATCATGGGGTGACGTCATTACCCTTTTTTCAATCAAGATGGGACTGAATGGCCTCTCCGCAAGCAAGTGGATGAGGTGAGTATAATTTTTTCTTTTAACCCTGGATAAACCCCCTGAGCACCTGAATGTGAATGTGAGTCTCAGATGCTGTGATCAGAGTTGAACTGTGTGGTTAAAAAATGGGGGCGGCACAATCGCCATTCCCCATCATTGCTCCTGCTCCATATACTGAAAAGCAATTTGTGACGAGGTAATTCGTAACAAATGTAATTTCTTGACGAACTTCGGCGAGGCTGCTGAATTAAATTTTTCAAAACTTCGCTCATCTGTAGTGTAGACAACCACTTTCAATTATGAAATACATTTCCTTGTAGTGTGCTCTTCAGCCTTCTGCCTTACAGAATCATATTTAGTCTGTTGTTTAGAAAGCTTAGAGACTTAGAGAGTTTTCACATCTATTATAGGGTGGCAACTATCAAACCCTTAAGAAATGCAAACACATGTACTGAACACAAACCTCTGTGAACCAAGAGTAGATCATCAATGGATATCCTTGGAAAATTCCATTAAGTACTGTATTGCAATATTTACACCATAAGTTATAGATTTTGGTTGAAAGGGAAGCCACCTATATGAGTGCAAACAAAAGGAGTCAATTATTAAGTTGAAACACAACAGTTACTTGTGCCGCTATTTGCGACTTTTCCCCACTCACGACAGGTCTAAAATTGTGATCGTGGTGTGGGCAGGGATGGGCCAGCAGGCCCGTCTCATTCATCATTTTCTAGACGTATAAAATGGTCTAAATGTAAGACAGCTAGGAAGCTGTCTTAGATTTAGAACTGGCGCTGAATGCGCCAAGGTTATGAAGAAGTGCCTCTTCATTACTTTGGTGGATCCTCTGTCAGCTATGGGACTTTATTAAGACCGGCATCTAAAACGCCGGATGCGCCAAGGTTATGAAGAAGTGCCTCTTCATTACTTTGGTGGATCCTCTGTCAGCTATGGGACTTTATTAAGACCGGGATCTAAAACGCCGGTGTTAATGAATGTGTCCCATAGGTCCTCTGCACCCCCTATAGCTACGCCCCTGGTGTCACATTTTCACATCTCCATGAAAAAATGCATAAAACAACAGCTTTGTTCAGCTATATTCATGAATCACACATTGACAGTTAGGAATAGTCACCGAAAGTACGATTGTTAGAAGAAAAGTTCAATTTGGGGAACAAGTTACCACTGTAGCCAGCCATTGGCTGCAGCAGCTTGCGTCATCCCTGTTCGTGTCAGAAGTTTACAAGCTGGGACTCGAGTGGAGCCAGGGCCGCCATCAGGGGGGGTACAGCAGAACCTGCTGTGGGGGGCCCGGGCATATTCGTCAAGAAAGGGGGGCCCGGGCGCCTGTCAACAATCCCCCTCAACCAGGCCCGGACTGGCCATCTGGCCGATCGGGCATTTGCCCGGTGGGCCGCTCCATATTTTAAATAAGTGGGCCACTGTGAGGTGGCTACTGAACTCAATTGTATCTGCATCCACTAGATGCAGATACAATTGTGCCTGCAGTAGCGAGCGCTGGAGGAACAAGGGAACCTCTGGTTCCCTGCTCCTCTATTCCCGTTGGCCGGTGCACTCATGTGACGTAGGCGGCGCGATGACGTCATCGCGCCGCCTGCGACGTTCCTCAGGAGCAGACCCGCCAGAAGAGGCCGGGTCTGCATCGTGGGACCGCGCCTGGACAGGTAAGCATAAACTGCCCTCTCCCTATGCAGCACTAACCCTAATACTGGCCCTGCCTCCCTATTACAGACCATCAATACTGGCCCCTGACCCCCAATACTGGCCCTGCCTCCTTATTACAGACCCTCTATACTGGCCCCTGACCCCTAATACTGGCCCTGCCTCCCTATTACAGACCCTGTATACTGGCCCCTGACCCCTAATACTGGCCCTGCCTCCCTATTACAGACCCTCTATACTGGCCCTACCTTACCCTAACCCTAATACTGGCCCCTGACCCCCAATACTGGCCCTGCCTCCCTATTACAGACCCTCTATACTGGCCCCTGACCCCTAATACTGGCCCTGCCTCCCTATTACAGACCCTCTATACTGGCCCTACCTTACCCTAACCCTAATACTGGCCCCTGACCGCCAATACTGGCCCTGTCTTACCCTAATACTGGCTACTGACCCCCTAGTATTGACCTCTAATACTGGCCCTGTCTCACCCCCCTAATACTGGCCATGTCCCTAACCCTATTACTGAATCCTAATCCTAATACTGACCTCTAATACTGTCCCTAACCCTAATATTGACCGCTAACCCTAATATACTGTACTGACTCCTAATACTTTCTCAAACTCTAATAGTACGCCATACTGACCCCTAACCCTACTACTGACCGCTAACCCTAAAGCTACATTCACATGACCATATTTGTTTTGCGGTCCACAATTGCGGATCCCCAAAACACGGATACTGGCCGCGTGCGGACACATTTTGTGGAACACACATGCCCAGCCCTATAATAGAAATGCCTGTTCTCATCTGAGATTGCGGTCAAGGATAGGACATACTCTATCTTTTTTGCAGGGCCGTGGACTACGGATTTGCGGGCCCATTGAAGTGAATGGAAATATGATCATGTGAATGTACCCTAATGCTGCCTCTGAACCCAATACTGGCCCCTAACTGATACTGACCCTAATCCTAATACTGGCCCTAAGGGTGCATTCAGACAACCATATTTCTGGGTCTCATTCTCATAGCTCCTCATTCTCTTTAGTGTTTGCCGTGTCCGTGCCTCCTTCCCGGTCTCCCGGTACCGACCCCCCTACCCCCCGCTCTGTATGGACTAGAGAGCGTCTCCCAGCGCAGGGCCTGGCCACAGCGGGACCAACAGCGAGAAAAGGTGAGGCCTGTGATCACTGTGTTTATTATCCCTGTACAGTGACATCGCTGTGTTTGTTATCCCTGTACAGTGACATCGCTGTGTGTATTATCCCAGTGCAGGAAGAGGTAAGTGGTCTGTGTTTGTGTGTTTGTTTTCTATTTTTCAGGGTCGTGAATGCAGAGGACTACGTCGGATTCGGTGGACTACGTCGGACCAGCTTTTTTTTTTTTTTTTTAATAAAATGGTCAAACAGGGGTCTGGGGGAGTGTTTATTTCAATAAAATGTTTTATACTTGTGTGTGTGTATTTTTTTTTACAATACTACAGTTTTAGTAATTATGGCTATCTACAGACGGCCCTGATTACTAATACTGGGCTTAGTGCTTGCCGGTATGGCAGGCCAGCACTAACCCCAACATCTATTACCTCGGCACCCACCGCCACCAGGGGTGCTGGGAAGAGCCGGGTACCCGCAGGACCAGACCTTCTAAATTGAGGGTCTGGGGCGGCTGCAGGCTGGTACCATTAGGCTGGGAAGGGCCAATAACCGTGTCCCTTCCCACCCTGGTAGTGCCAGGCTGCCGCTGCTGGTTGTATCTGGCTGGCGAAGGAAAAAAGGGGGGGACCCCATGCCATTTTTTTTTAAAATTATTTAATTATTTTTGTAAAAAAAATGGCGTGGGGTCCCCCCCTTTTTTCCTTCGCCAGCCAGATACAACCAGCAGCGGCAGCCTGGCACTACCAGGGTGGGAAGGGACACGGTTATTGGCCCTTCCCAGCCTAATGGTACCAGCCTGCAGCCGCCCCAGAGCCAGACCCTCAATTTAGAAGGTCCGGTCCTGCGGGTACCCGGCTCTTCCGGTAATAGATGTTGGGGTTAGTGCTGGCCTGCCATACCGGCAAGCACTAAGCCCAGTATTAGTAATCAGGGCCGTCTGTAGATAGCCGTAATTACTAAAACTGTAGTATTGTAAAAAAAAATACACACACACAAGTATAAAACATTTTATTGAAATAAACACTCCCCCAGACCCCTGTTTGACCATTTTATTAAAAAAAGAAAAAAAAAGCTGGTCCGACGTAGTCCTCTGCATTCACGATCCTGAAAAATAGAAAACAAACACAGACCACTTACCTCTTCCTGCACTGGGATAATACACACAGCGATGTCACTGTACAGGGATAACAAACACAGCGATGTCACTGTACAGGGATAATAAACACAGTGATGTCACCATACAGGGATAATAAACACAGTGATGTCAAAGTCCAGGGATAATACACACAGTGATGTCACTGTACAGGGATAATAAACCTCAGATCAACACATTGTGCCCCCATCAGACCTCAGATCAGCTTCTTGTGCCCCCATCAGACCTCAGGTCAGCGTCTTGTGCCCCCATCAGACCTCAGATCAGCGTCTTGTGCCCCCATCAGACCTCAGATAAACACAATGTGCCCCCATCAGAGCTCAGGTCAGCATCTTGTGCCCCCATCAGAGCTCAGGTCAGCATCTTGTGCCCCCATCAGACCTCAGGGCAGCGTCTTGTGCCTCCATCAGACCTCAGATCAGCATCTTGTGCCCCATCAGACCTCAGATCAGCGTCTTGTGCCCCCATCAGACCTCAGATCAACACAATGTGCCCCCATCAGAGCTCAGGTCAGCATCTTGTGCCCCCATCAGAGCTCAGGTCAGCATCTTGTGCCCCCATCAGACCTCAGGGCAGCGTCTTGTGCCTCCATCAGACCTCAGATCAGCATCTTGTGCCCCATCAGACCTCAGATCAGCATCTTGTGCCCCCATCAGACCTCAGATCAACACAATGTGCCCCCATCAGAGCTCAGGTCAGCATCTTGTGCCCCCATCAGAGCTCAGGTCAGCATCTTGTGCCCCCATCAGACCTCAGGGCAGCGTCTTGTGCCTCCATCAGACCTCAGATCAGCATCTTGTGCCCCATCAGACCTGAGATCAGCGTCTTGTGCCCCCATCAGACCTCAGATCAACACAATGTGCCTCAACACCCTGCACTTACAAGCATGTAACTGAATTTAATGGCAACTGTGTTTCCCTATTGAAAATGTTTCAGTGTGTGAATAATAATAATATAACATGTAGCGTAAAAACATTAGCCTAGGGTAGGATCCTGCCTAAAGAGTCTACTTTGTCGCGGTGGCAGGCTTACTAATCTTTTGGGCAAAAAAAGCAGTTGTGATATGCCGTAAAAAAGAAAGATGTAATGTGCTATGTGGAGGCTGCTGCATATTAAGCAAATCTGTAAAGTTTACCCGAAAGGGGGGGGCCCGCGAAATTTGCCTGTAGGGGGCCCCGAAATTCCTGATGGCAGCCCTGAGTGGAGCAAACGCCGAGGTGAACTGAAGTATCCGGAATCAAGTGGCAGGGAGCAGATAAGTGTGTTTCCTCCACAGGTCCCGCAGGGAGGTAGCACAAAATGTAAAAAGGCTGGACAACCCCTTTAAACACTCAAGTATCCATACCAAATATGGCACCTAAAATATAACTAGTCCCATAAAAAAAAAAACTCTTATACAGCTAGAGAAAACAAAAAAAGTTATGATTGCCGAAATGCAAAGAGTAAAAATCAAATTATTTCTTCTGGTCCTCAAAATTTAAATTTTGGCCAGTCCTCAAGGGTTTAAACCAGGGGTGGGGAACTTTTTTGCTGCCGAGGGCCATTTGGATATTCGTAACATCGTTTGTGGGCCATACAAAATTCTTAACTAAAAAATTTGACTGCTGTATTTGGTCAAACATATAAGTGACTTAGGGGTAAGTTATAGAAATTGTGCTTCAAATTTAAAAAATCCAGAGCGCTATATTTTTACAGCACAAAATGGCGCCTGCACCTTATATATTACACATAGTACAGGCGCCATTTTGACCAAATATAGCAGTCTAATTTTTAAGTTGATAATGTTATATATTTAGTTCTTTACTTCTTTATTTGGCATTAATGGCAGCCAAGCTCATCCCAGGGGGGTCCAGAGAGGGGTCACCCAGCTTTCACTCTCCCTTCCACTGTCGCTGCCTCTGTCTTTGCAACTGTCCCTGCCAGGGTTGCCAACCGTCCGTAAATTTACGGACAGTCCGCAAAAGCCCACTGTTTTTGTCTGCTGTCCGTAGCGTCCGGCAGAAAAAAACAGTGTCCGTAAAGTTTATGGCCAGAACCCCGAATTCTGCACTGCACATGCGTACTTGTGCAGCGCAGAAAGGAGAAGTTGCTGGCTGGCTCGGGAGACCAGGGCTGAGCGGCGCAGACGTACTCACCATCACCAGGCAAGCAGCAGCAGTGAAAGACAGGAGTAGGAGGAAGAGGAGGGCAGGAGGAGGTGTCTCCTCCCCGTCACACACCACTGGCCACCAATGAAATTGCAGCTTTCTTTCCCGCGCGGGCAGATGGATTCGGACTGCACAGCACAACAGCTGCAGTGCAGAGGAAGATCACAGAGGCACCTGAACAGTGAGTGAGACGAGCTTCAGGCAGGGAATATACCATTAGGGGTATGGTAGAAGACTGGGAACAAGGGGTAGCCATTTTATGTGAAAAGGAGTTATATGCTCACTTGTTCCGGAATGCTTGTGCTGCCTATGACTTGTTCTCAGCCTTATGCAGCACAAGCATTCCTCAGCAAGTGAGCATATAAATAACCCCTTTCCACATAAAATGGCTGCCCCTTGTTCCCAGTCTTCTGACTTTAATCTAAACTACTGGGGACACTATGAAGGGTTATCAAAATGGGGAGCACTTTAGGGGGCTATTTAAACTACTGGAAACACTAGGAAGGGCTATCTGAACTACTGGGGACACTATGAGGGGCTATCTAAACTACTGTGGACACTATAGGGGGCTATCTAAGCTCCCCAGGGCACTATAGGGGGCTATCTAAACTACTGGGGGACAGTATGTGGGGTATCTAAACTACTGGGGGACACTATGTGGGGTATCTAAACTACTGGGGGCTCTATGGGAACTATCTAAACTACTGGGGGCACTATGGGGACGATCTAAACTACTGGGGGCACTATTGGGGCTATCTAAACTATTGGGGGCACTATTGGGGCTATCTAAACTACTGGGGCACTATGGGGGCTATCTAAACTACTAGGGCACTATGGGGACCATCTAAACTACTGTGGGCACTATAGGGGGCTATCTAAACTACTGGGGACACTATGTGGGGTATCTAAACTACTGGGGGCTCTATGAGAACTATCTAAACTACTGGGGGCACTATGGGGACGATCTAAACTACTGGGGGCACTATTGTGGCTATCTAAACTACTGGGGGCACTATGGTAACTATCTAAACTACTGGGGCACTATGGGGGCTATCTAAACTACTAGGGCACTATGGGGACGATCTAAACTACTGGGGGCACTATGGGGACCATTTAAACTACTGGGGACACTGTAAGGGAAATTATAATTACTGGTAGCATTATAGTGGGACCTTATTTCTGGGAGCACTACTGTAGGTACTAAAAATTGTTTCTATTATGAGGAATTATTACTACTACCAGGGGTACTATTGGGGGTGTTATTATTTGGTACAATATGGGGGGCACTACTGCTAACATGGCTACTTTTGTGAAGCATTATCACTATTGGGGCACTATTACTAATGAAGACACTCTGGGAGAGAATTATTAGTATTAGTGGGACTTTGGAGCACTGTAACTATATGGGGGCCCACGGCACTGTTATATCTACAGTATAATATCTGGGGACATTGGGGAGCACAGCGGGTGCAGTATTGGGGATAGCAGCAAGATGACACTGCTGGGACACCAGGAGGAGAAGGATGTTAGAAAAGTGGGGAATCTAAAGTATCTTTGTGTCAAACTCTGCAGAGAGAAGAAGTGGCTGAAAGAACCTGTCATGGCGGTCTGGACCGAATATAGAAGATGAGAACGTCACGGGATGCAAGAGGTATGTGGTGCTGCAGGGGCGTAGCTAAAGGCTCATGGGCCCTGGTGCAAGAGTTCAGCTTAGGCCCCCCTTTCCTCAGTACTTTGTGGCCAGGGACAGGGGAGCACATAGGCTTCATGCTGCCTGAGGCAAAAATTTAAATGCTCCAAGCCCCCCCATGCCAAATTCTTGTCCTAACCGATTCCCTCCAGTCAGAGGTGTAACTTGACCTGCATGCACTTTATAATTCTGGAGTCTTCTTATGTGGCACAGGGGTCTTTGGGCCCCCGCAGGCTCCTGGGCCCGTTAGCGACTGCTACCTCTGCACCCCCTATAGCTTCGCCCCTGTGGTGCTGTATCATCTTGTATGTATTCTCTGCATCTCTGGTCTGTTAATAAACTTCAACAAGGGCTTGCTGGTGTATGGTATGTCACTACTGCAGCCAATTACCAGTCAGTGGTCTAATGCTGAGGACTGGCTGCACTGGGAACATGCCATACACCTGCACATCAGTGTGCACACCACCAACATTGTGACAGATGTGCACACTCGCCCATTACATCCCTGTCAGTCTTTGTTTACATGGCCACAGCAATGATGTCAGAAAGTCTGGCATGTCACATGCATCATCACTGCAGCCATATAAACAAAGCACTTAGACTACAGCGTTTTTTTTTCCATATGCTGCTGACATATTTAATTTTTAACTACTAGACAATACGTTTTACTCTGAGGTGTTTTTGATTCAAGCGCATTTTGAGGGCGTGGAAGGGGGCGTGTCCTGTAAAAAAAAGGGGTGGGGCGTATGTCCGTAAAAAATTTGGACTGTCCGTGAATTTTGCTTCAGTTGTCCAGAAAAATCTGAAAGGAAGGTTGGCAACCCTGGTCCCTGCCTTTGTCCCTTTCTCAGCCTCAGATCTGCCCCCCACCTCCATCAGCCTCAAATAAGCCTCCCATCAGACATCCCCAGCCTACATCAGCCTCAGAGCTCACCCCCATCAGACCCTCCAGCCTCAGATCACACCCGCATCAAACCCTCCCTAGCTTCCATTAGCCTCAGATTAGACTAGGGTTGGGCGATATCAAAAATATACTCACGATAACGATATTAATAAATTTATCACAATAACGATATATATCGCGATAAATACCCATTTAGAAGAAAAAAACAATTGGGGCCACAAGGAGACATTATACTGTATTGGGGGCCACAAGGAGACATTATACTGTATGGGGGGGGCCACAAGTAGACATTATAATGTATGGGGGCAGCCACAAGGAGACGTTATACTGTATGGGGGCCACAAGAAGACGTTATACTGTATGGGGGCCACAAGGAGACATTATACTGTATAGGGGCCACAAGAAGACATTATACAGTATGGGGGCAGCCACAAGGAGACATTATACTGTATGGGGGCAGCTGCAAGGAGACGTTATACTGTATGGGGGCAGCCACAAGAAGACGTTATACTGTATGGGGCAGCCACAAGGAGACGTTATACTGTATGGGGCAGCCACAAGGAGATGTTATACTGTATGGGGGCAGCCACAAGGAGACGTTATACTGTATGGGGGCAGTCACAAGGAGACGTTATACTGTATGAGGGCCACAAGGAGACGTTATACTGTATGCGGGCAGCCACAAGGAGACGTTATACTGTATTGGGGCAGTCACAAGGAGACGTTATACTGTATGGGAGCAGCGACAAGGAGACTTTATACTGTATGAGGGCCACAAGGAGACGTTATATTGTAAGGGGGCAGCCACAAGGAGATGTTATACTGTATGGGGGCACCCACAAGGAGACATTATACTGTATGGGAACCACAAGGAGACTTTATACTGTATGGGGGACATTATGGGGAAGCCACAAGGAGACAATGTACCGTATGGGGGCCACAAGGAGATGATATATACTGTATGCGGCAGCCACAAGGAAACGTTATACTGTATGGGGGCCCCACAAGGAGACATTATACTGTATGGGGCAGCCACAAGGAGATATTATACTGTATTGGGGGCCCCACAAGGAGACATTATACTGTATGGGGTCCACAAGGAGACGTTATACTGTATGGGGGCCCCACAAGGAGACTTTATACTGTATGGGGGCCACAAGGAGACATGAGGACAGCCACAAAGACATAAAGACATACTTTATGGGGTTAATGGGGGCCACAAGGAGACGTTATGGGCTTGGGCAGCCAGAAGGAGACGTTAATTGTTATACTGTATGGCACTATGGGACACTGTCTACCAGGGCAGCAGCTACAAGGAGACTTTACAGTATGGGGGAAGCAGCCACAAGGTGCCCCCCCATGTATTATGACCACCTGCCACCATACAGTAATTCCTTCTTCATGGGAGAGGGAGGGACTTGTGATGGCTTATTCCCTGCCTGCTGGCTGCTATTTGTGCAGTGCGGGAAGAGTAGGCCAGAGTAGGACAAGGCTGCGCCGCACTCGCCGCAGTAGAAGAAGACATACATATAGATAGAGACATTACACCTGTAATCGCGGCCGGGCCCGGCCGGCAGCTGTAATATATAGGGTCTCTCTCTCTACCTGCAGGCGAAGTTAATTCTGTGGCAGTCGGGGGTGGGACTTTCCCACCACTCGCTCCTGTCCTGCATGCTGCTCAGCCTTATCAGCCTTGCCCGGGCGGCATCTGATTCTGACTTGGATTATGGGAGATGCTGCGGGCGGCAATTGATATGTAATGATGTAGGGGCGGGCGGCCACGGACACAGATTTTCATGCCGTCAGCGCACATGACCGCTTTGATGACATCACAATATACCGTGGTTATTAGTAAACAGCGATATCGCCATATTGCAAACACCGTTATATCGCCCCAACCCTAGATCAGACCCTATTAACCCCCCAGCCTCCATCACCCTCAAATAAGACCCCCATCAGACCCTCCCTAGCCCTCATCAGACCCCCAAAGTCTCCATCAGCCTCAGATTAGACACCCATCAGACCCCCAGCCACAGATTAGAACCCCTAGCCTCAGATCAAACTCCCAACAGACTCTCTCCAGCCATCATTAGCCTCATTTCAGACCTCCATCAGACCCTCCCCACCATCCAATAGCCTCAGATCAGCCCCGATCAGACCCCCCCCCAGCCTCCATCAGCCCCCATCAGAACCCCTCCAAATAAACGTACCTCTCCAGCTCCGGACAGCACTGCCACTCAGCAGATTCACTCACCCTCCCTGGTCTTCTTCCTGCTGCACTGTACTGTGACTTGACAGCGCACAGCGTCAAGTCATAGTTCGTGTCTACGTGTACTACGTCCTGAAACTGTACATGTCAGGACACAGAGCAGGGCCCAGAAGAAGACCAGGGGAGGTGAGTACAGCCAGCGCAGCACTGTTCTCACCTACCTGTGCCTCCCCATAATGGAAGCAGTCATTAGAATTTGCACTATATGCTCTGGCAGGGGGGCAGGAAGCTGGGGCCCACATGAAATGATCCTGTGGGCTGAAGGTTCCTCACCCCTGGTTTAAACATACATTGCTCTTTAAACATAGTTTTCTCTTATATCCCATGGTCTTGCAAGCAAATCTGTAAATAAAGCAAATCACAAAATTATTAAACACCTGGGACCTGATTTATCAAACTGGTTTTGTCTTTATTTTAGAGTAAGTTGCAACTTTTCTGTCATTTTACTTATATGACTTATCAATAGTCTGCAACAGGGAACATGCTAAAGTTATTTTTTGTTCCTGATAATTCAGTTTAAGAAATCCAGCTGTTCCTGTGGATTAAGTTGGTTTTTGGCCTTAACCAACATAGACAGACAAGAGGAAAGTCTCAATAAATTGTCTGTCACAAAATGACAGAGAAGAAAAATACATGTGCAAGTGATGTCATGTATAACACAATGAGAACGTTACAAGATACCAGCCACTAGAGGCTGAGTGATATTTCCCCTGGTCAGATCTTGTTTCCTATATACGCACTTTGATTCAGAAATTGGGATGTTTAACAATGTCAATGTCATTGTCTCCTTTGAAATGTTACTTGAGAAACTAAATCTGCCCTGACCCTGGGGCAGAGGACATGACACTAATAGGAAATAAAATTCACATTAGATCCACTGGGATTTCATAAATTGTAATATAAGGAATAAAGCTGTTTATGATTTTAAGAAGTAAAAGCTGCATACCGTACAATCCATTTATATTAGAAGATAATCTCTGCTCAGATGTGATCATTCTATCAGGTATATGAGTATCAGTAGAAGTCGGAAATAAATTAGTATCCCATAGATTTGTAACTTATCAAACCTATTGAAGGCTATATACACCTCCACAGCCATATATTTCCTGTTTCAATGCTTTCAAAATAAAAATTGAAGTAACTCTACAATTACTTCTGCAGTACCCCAGAATAGGATACTTTCAAATTGTTTCCAGTATGTAATGTTGTGATGCATTGTATAACTCAGTAGAGCCAGGGCTGGCGCAAACTGGGCAATTTTCCAGGGCCCCGATCCTCTAAGGGGCCTCCTTGCTTCAGTCCCGATGGCAGCATTCAGTCATGCAGATAGCAGATGTTTGAATAGTCGGGAGTTTCCCGGCTTAGGAGTCCCTGCTCTGACTGTATATATGGATGTGTCCATATATGGAGTTAGTGTTATCAACATGAAAGGGGGTATTCCCAAGCATAGTTACTGCTTGGGGACACCCTATGTATATAAGTCTAATTTTGAGTCTATTTTTGAAATGTTTCTGTGGGGATTTGCACTCACAACTGTAAAAATAGAGGTCAAATAAAACTTAAATACACAGGGTGTCCACAACAGTGAAATGTTTGATTTTATTGCGGAAAAAAAATGGCGCAAAATGTAAAATATGATCAAATAACACCCGAATTAACCCACACCAACCCTTTTAACTTGTGTAACCAGTATTTATTGTGATGTGAATGGGAAAGGTGGCAACCATAGCAGCACCTTCTCATAAGGACTCACTTCGTAAAAAAATATCGCAATATTCTGACCCTCATAACTTTTTTATAGTTATTTCTATGGAGAAATGTGGGGGCTCATTTTTTGCGATCTGTCATTTTTGACAGTACCATTTTGGGGTGTGTATGACTTGATCACTTTTTATTAAATTTTCTTGGGAGATAAAGTGATGAAAAAAAAGGAAATTTCGAGTATTCGCATGCGGCGATACCCATAATGCTATTTTTATTTTGTGTTTGTTTTATTTTGGCGAATGGGGTGATTTTAATTTTTAAGGTATTTTTAAAACTTTTTTTATTTTTTTTACTTTTTGTTAAGTCTCCCCAAGTGAACCACAACTTACAATTATCAGATGTAAATTGCTCTATTAGTCTGTATAGAAATCACTATATCACAGTTCAGTGCTGCCACCTAGTGGCCTGAACTGGGATATACTGACAATGAGCCTGGAAGCCTAGTACAGGCTGTGGCTCATTACTAGAACAGGGTGCTTTCCCCCAATCTCCGCTGGGGGAAAGGGTGCCTGAAGAGGAAACCCACACTTCCAGTTTTTAACACTCTCAGA
This sequence comes from Rhinella marina, assembly GCA_900303285.1. NCBI lineage: Eukaryota > Metazoa > Chordata > Amphibia > Anura > Bufonidae > Rhinella > Rhinella marina. The sequence continues at coordinate 59,048 of ONZH01000938.1, forward strand.
TGCCGTGAGTGAGGGGAGGGAGCATATGGTGTATTCTGGGACCATGAGGGTGAAGAACTGTGTGAGGAGCTTCAAGGGATGTAAATCTGTGAGGGTGGGCCGGAATCGACAGAATGTAACTGTGTTGTTAGTACATTATTACAATAGTTGGGGCCACATTTGGCCACATTTTGTCTAAAACCTGCCCTGAGGATAGCTCTGTACGGATCAGTCAGATTTAATCATTCTGACCTTGACCTTGAAGCTAGGTAATGGACTTAGGTCTATCCCTAGTGTTAACTAAGGAAGTATGAGGAGCTACATGTACTCATGCCTTGGAGCTTTGCATGAAGAAAGCCATCTCTACTTTACAGTACTCCAGAGATGCAAAGGAAGGACTAGAAGGTCTAGAATTTGCCAGGCAGAGCATTGGAGTCAGTAAGGTTTTTGCTGTTTAAAGGAAATCTGTCACAAGAATAATAGCTATTGAAGTAAAGCCTTAGCCTAATAGCACTTAGTACCTTCTTTCTAGATGTGCCTTTGTTCCAGGAATAGATATTTTCTATTTTCTGAAAATTCAGTTTATCCTTATCAAAATAGAATGGATAATAATGGATCAAAATAGAAACATCTCTTGAATAAGAGGAGTATATAGAATGATGGAGACTATAACGTAATTCTAGATCCGGTCAAGGATAGAATTTCCAGGACTAAGAATATCTCAGGTAATACTAATTTTGCCAAACTATTATCCGAGTTTGGTTGGGAAGATGTTTGGCGATTATATAACCCGGATAAGAGGGCTTATTCTTGTTACTCAAAGACACATCAGACATGGTCAAGGATTGATATGATTTTGGGTAATAGGGAATTGGTTGAATTAAGGTTGATTAAGATGAGCTATGTCCCTATGCCTATGTCAGATCACTGTGCGTTAGTTGTGGAATTAGGAGAAAATGGCCTAAGTTCCTCAAAGGTATTCAGATTTAACCCACATTGGTTTACCTTATTGAAATATAAGGAGAATATTAAGGAGGAACTTAATCTCAGAAGGTAGAATTAAGGCTAAAGATAGCTAAAGACCGTTGTGTGCAGAATCCCTCTTCCCGAAAAATTTAGAGATTGGGAAGAGGAAAAAGTAAAAGTTAGGGAGCTTTATGAGGAAAAGTCCCAAGCGCAACTTTTTTTTCTGGGGGTTAAATGTTATGCTGAGGGTGAAAAAGTTGTATTAGTGTAATTAAAAATCAGCAAGGAAAACTGGTTAATACTCGAACAGGTTTGTGAGGTTTTTGAGCTATGCTTTCAGGAATTATATAGATCCCAATCTCATTATAATAAGGAAGAGTTGTTCCATTTTTTAGATGCTATACCCTTTAAGAAATTGATTGATACCCAAAGAGAGTATTTGGATGCAAATATTCCGGTAGAAGAGCTAATTCATGTTTTAAAATCTACTAAGGTTAAAAAGCGCCCGGGGCCGATGGATTACCATTTAAAGTATATGAAGAATTTAATGAAATATTACTCCCGGAATTGTTAGAAACATTAAATGTAGCTAAGAGGGAAGGGAAATTGCCTGATTCAATGGATGAAGCAACTATAGTACTGATTCCCAAGGTAGATAAGGATTTATTAATACCTGAGTCCTATAGGCCCATCTCATTGTTAAATACCAATATTAAGCTGTTAGCTAAAGTATTAGCTGATAGGTTAGCTAGAGTAATTAAAACAATTATCAATTAGGTCCAAATGGAGTTTATTCCTGGCTGTTGGATACATTCTAATATTAGACGATTATTTATGAACATAGAAGCAAACAAGGGTGGAAACAATGGGAAAGCGATACTCTCATTAGATGCGATCAAGGCCTTTGATTGTATAGAATGGGACTATCTGTGGGGTGTTCTTAAATGTTTGGGTTTCGGGGATTCATTTATAAATTGCATCAGGTTAATTTACCTAAATCCTAGAGCGAGGGTGAGGGTGGATGGGGAAACGTACCTGCCCTTTGCCCTTTTCAGGGGCTCTAGGCAGGGATGTCCCCTATCCCCCTTACTTTTTGCAATCTCAATAGAACCTTTAGCTATTTTGATTAGGGAAAATAAAAACATCAGGGGTTACCAATATGGTGATATTCAGGATAAAATCATGCTTTACGCCGATGACATTCTTTTACTCTTGGGTCAGGTTGAGCAGGATTTGGGTAAGGTTATGGATACAGTTGAAAGATTTGGCTATTTTTCAGGATTAAAAGTAAATTGGGAAAAATCTCATTTAATGCTATTCGGAGATTGTAGTATGAGTTTTAAATATAATTTACACGTGGTTAATAGAAATAGTTCTTTCAGGTATTTGGGTATTAACATTTCGATAGATTTAAAGGATTTTATTAAATTGAATGTTTTCCCTCTTTTGGATGATTTGAAAAAAAATTTTCGGATTTGGAAAAACCTTCCACTGTCAATAATAGGCCATATAGACGGTAAAGATGGTGTGTCTTCCAAGAATTCTTTATGTGTTTTAGGCTACTCCGCTGTGGTGGTCACGTAAGATTTTTAGGTTATTAGATCGTTTAATTGGGGAGTTTATTTGGAAAGGAAATATTCCTAGGATTAAAAGAGAGATTTTGCAATTACCATGTAAGGCTTGTGGGTTAGAACTTCCTAATTGTTTTTTTTTATTTTTTAGTGGTTCAATTTGGATTTATGAGGGATGATGTTGTGCACTATATTTTGAGGGCACAGTTAAAGGGTAAAGGTTGGAATGAGAATGTATCTAATATGATTGAGTTATTAGAAGCAAGTGTTTTAGGGTATATAAATATAGATCATCACATATATAATTTGATGGATAAGGTTTAGGAGGAAATAAAAAAGTATTGGATATAAAGGGATATGTAGAACACACGCCATTGTGGAATAATTTGAAATTGAAGGAAATTCAAAAAATTAAACACTATGTGAATTGGGATAATAAGGGAATTCACTTTCTGTGGCATGTTTTTGATAGGGATGTATTAAAAGATTTTGAAATGTTGAAAAGGGATTTTGGCCTCTCCAATGGGGAATCTTTTAGATATTTGCAGTTTAAGGATGCTATTAATCTATCTACAGAGAAGGAAAAATATAAGAAGGCTTCTGTGGATATATTGAATGTATTTCTGGATAATAAAAAGCGTAAAGGCATCATCTCAAGGGAATATAATGCTTTGATGAAATCTAAACAAAGCAAGACCTTGATAAGGGCGAAAGCAAAATGGAAGGAAGATATTGATGTTTTGACGGATGAGAAGCAGGAGTATGCATTGAGAAATAGGTCTTTTGTTTCTTTGAGAGCTTCGCATGGTATTTCCCATTTTTTTTCTTATTCATAGATTATATCATACTCCTTTATTACTTAAAAAATGGGATTGAGAGTTACGGATGAATGTCCTACACTATCACTGACAAATAAACCTACTAAAACATTTAATGATAAATCTCTAAAACAAAATTCTTATACCCCACATAATTATAAAACTACTATATATGTTGATAATGGAATACACTTTAGATTCTAATCTAAATATTATGCATGATCCCACATATGTGGAAACTCACAGATAGGCTGATTACATAGCTGACAGTTGCCTGTAGATTACGCAGAACGCAAGCTGGACGAGGGTATGGAACGCACGGCCATCTTGCGCATGCGCAATGGCTTAAGTAGGGCGGTACCATCTTGCCCATGCGTGATCCACTGGAACACACGCAGTAACACCACAGCGGCAACAGGGGATGTGACGCCCTTTGTGGCGCGCTCCAAGGGAGTATTTAAAGTGAGTAACGAGCGGGGCCTCTTTGGCCACGACTATCATCGCTGTTGTGCCCCATCAGACCTCAGATCAGCGTATTGTGCCCCATCAGACCTCAGATCAGCGTATTGTGCCCCCATCAGACCTCAGATCAGCTTAATGTGCCCCCCATCAGACCTCAGATCAGCAGAATGTGCCCCCATCAGACCTCAGATCAGCCTACTGTGTCCCCATCAGACCTCAGATCAGCGTATTGTGCCCCATCAGACCTCAGATCAGCGTATTGTGCTCCCATCAGACCTCACATCAGCAGAATGTGCCCCCATCAGACCTCACATCAGCGTATTGTGCCCCCATCAGACCTCAGATCAGCGTACTGTGTCCCCATCAGACCTCAGATCAGTGTATTGTGCCCCATCAGACCTCAGATCAGCATATTGTGCCCCATCAGACCTCAGATCAGCATATTGTGCCCCCATCAGACCTCAGATCAGCAGAATGTGCCCCCATCAGACCTCAGATCAGCGTATTGTGCCCCCATCAGACCTCAGATCAGCGTATTGTGCCCCCATCAGACCTCAGATTAGCATATTGTGCCCCCATCAGACCTCAGATCAGCCTACTGTGCCCCCATCAGACCTCACATCAGCCTACTGTGTCCCCATCAGACCTCAGATCAGCGTATTGTGCCCCATCAGACCTCACATCAGCCTACTGTACCCCCATCAGACCTCAGATTAGCGTATTGTGCCCCATCAGACCTCAGATCAGCCTACTGTGCCCCCATCAGACCTCACATCAGCCTACTGTGCCCCCATCATACCTCAGATCAGCGTATTGTGCCCCCATCAGACCTCAGATCAGCTTAATGTGCCCCCATCAGACCTCAGATCAGCGTACTGTGCCCCATCAGATCTCAGATCAGCGTACTGTGCCCCCATCCGACCTTAGATCAGCGTACTGTGCCATCAGACCTCAGATCAGCGTATTGTGCCCCCATCAGACCTCAGATCAGCATATTGTGCCCCATCAAACCTCAGATCTGCATATTGTGCCCCCATCAGACCTCAGATCAGCGTATTGTGCCCCCATCAGACCTCAGATCAGCCTATTGTGCCCCATCAAACCTCAGATCAGCCTATTGTGCCCCCCATCAGACCTCAGATCAGCGTATTGTGCCCCCATCAGACCTCAGATCAGCGTATTGTGCCCCCATCAGACCTCAGATCAGCGTATTGTGCCCCCATCAGACCTCAGATCAGCGTATTGTGCCCCCATCAGACCTCAGATCAGCGTATCGTGCCCCCATCAGACCTCAGATCAGCTTAATGTGCCCCCATCAGACCTCAGATCAGCGTATTGTGCCCCATCAAACCTCAGATCTGCATATTGTGCCCCCATCAGACCTCAGATCAGCTTAATGTGCCCCCATCAGACCTCAGATCAGCGTATTGTGCCCCATCAAACCTCAGATCTGCATATTGTGCCCCCATCAGACCTCAGATCAGCTTAATGTGCCCCCATCAGACCTCAGATCAGCGTATTGTGCCCCATCAAACCTCAGATCTGCATATTGTGCCCCCATCAGACCTCAGATCAGCTTAATGTGCCCCCATCAGACCTCAGATCAGCGTATTGTGCCCCATCAAACCTCAGATCTGCATATTGTGCCCTCATCAGACCTCAGATCATCGTATTGTGCCCCCATCAGACCTCAGATCAGCTTAATGTGCCCCCATCAGACCTCAGATCAGCGTATTGTGCCCCCATCAGACCTCAGATCAGCCCACCCAGCCACATAAGATAAAAATAAAAAACCTTTCTTACCTGTTCTGCACTGCGGCTGCCCTCCGGTCCGCGCTCCGCTCTCTTCCCTGGCCCGCGCACACTATGACCTGACGCTGCGTGCAGCGTCAGGTCATAGTGCGCGCCGCCAGGGAAGAGAGCAGAGCGTGGACCGGAGGGCAGCCGCAGCGCAGAACAGGTAAGTAAGATTTTTTATTTTTATCTTATGTGGCTGGGTGGGCTGATCTGAGGTCTGATGGGGGTCCCTAAATACAAGTGAGCACTTCCATAATGGAAGCGCTCACTTGTATTCGCCTTATGGTAGGTAACCTCATCCTTGCTGGGCCCCCTTGAGTCACTGGGCCCGAAGCCGTCGCCCCCCCCCCTGCCCCCCCGGTAGCTACGCCACTGTATGGCAGTGATAGTGTACTTTAAATACCTAAGATTCATCTGAGTTAAGAATACAGTGATATGAATATCCTAGATGTGGGAAAGATCAAGCAGAATTATTTCATTTATTTTGGAGATGTCCGAAATTATTTCGTTATTGAGCAGAGGTTACGGATATCCTTAAGGAAATTTTGGGGGTCCATTTGGAGGATGATCCAGTCGCTTGTCTACTTTTTTCAGCTTCTTTCTAGAATATTGTTCTAAGCACGTTGTTTGATTGGAAACAAATTTCACCCTCGGTTACAGAGTGGGTTGGATTGGTGAATAATACAATTAGAATGGAGACAGTTATATCTGAAAACAAAGGAAAAAGGGAATGGTTTTCGGTTTTATGGAAACCATGGTTAAATAAGCATTTTGTTTTTTTAAAAAAAAAAATTTTTTATTTTTTTTTTCTCTCTCTCTCTCAGGGGAAGCGTTGGGTGGGTGAATTTTTTTGTGCTCCTTGCACTTCGTCTGGCCGCTGACGTCACACATCGTGAGCGGCCAGACCAAGCGCAAGGAGGCGCGAAACGGCCGTTGCCGCAGACAGTCAGTATATAAATACTAAAAAGTATAAACCTCGTGTCGGCCCCTTACAGAGTAATGAGGGGGGAGTAGCAGAGAGCGATGAGGAGAACTTTTTCTCCACTGTATTCACTGAGGAAAATAAAATGTCAGATGAAATGCAGAGTATAAAAGTAAATTCCCCTTTAAAAGTGTCCTCTCTGACCCAGGAAGAGGTGCAGCAACGTCTTAAAAATATTAAAATAGACAAATCACCAGGACCGGATGGCATACACCCCCGTATCCTAAGAGAATTAAGTAATGTAATCGACAGACCCTTATTTCTGATATTTAAGGACTCTATACTGACGGGGAGTGTTCCACAGGATTGGCACATAGCAAATGTGGTGCCAATATTCAAAAAGGGTCCAAAAACAGAGCCTGGAAACTATAGGCCGGTAAGTTTAACTTCTGTTGTGGGTAAACTGTTTGAAGGTTTTCTGAGAGATGCTATCTTGGAGTACCTCAATGAAAATAAGCAAATAACTCCATATCAGCATGGCTTCATGAGGGATCGGTCATGTCAAACCAATTTAATCAGTTTCTATGAGGAGGTAAGTTCTAGACTTGACCGCGGCGACTCAATGGATGTCGTATATTTGGACTTCTCCAAAGCGTTTGACACTGTACCACATAAAAGGTTAGTATACAAAATGAGAATGCTTGGCCTGGGAGAAAATGTCTGTATGTGGGTAAGTAACTGGCTTAGTGATAGAAAACAGAGGGTGGTTATTAACGGTACATACTCAGATTGGGTCACTGTCACTAGTGGGGTACCACAGGGGTCTGTATTGGGTCCTATTCTCTTCAATATATTTATTAATGATCTTGTAGAAAGCTTGCACAGTAAAATATCAATTTTTGCAGATGACACTAAACTGTGTAAATTAACACAGAGGAGGACAGTGCACTGCTACAGCAGGATCTGGATAGACTGGAGGCTTGGGCAGAAAAGTGGCAGATGAGGTTTAACACTGACAAATGTAAGGTTATGCATATGGGAAGGAATAATGCAAGTCACCAGTACATACTAAATGGTAAAGCATTGGGTAACTCTGACATGGAAAAGGACCTAGGAATTTTAGTGAACAGCAAACTAAGCTGCAGAAACCAGTGTCATACAGCTGCTGCCAAGGCCAATAAGATAATGGGTTGCATCAAAAGAGGCATAGATGCCCATGATGAGAACATAGTCCTGCCACTTTACAAATCACTAGTCAGACCACATATGGAGTACTGTGTACAGTTCTGGGCTCCTGTGAACAAGGCAGACATAGCAGAGCTGGAGAGGGTTCAGAGAAGGGCAACTAAAGTAATAACTGGATTGGGTGGACTACAGTACCCAGAAAGATTATCAAAATTAGGGTTATTCACTTTAGAAAAAAGACGACTGAGGGGAGATCTAATAACTATGTATAAATATATCAGAGGTCAGTACAGAGATCTCTCCCATCATCTATTTATCCCGAGGACTGTGACTTTGACGAGGGGACATCCTCTGCGTCTGGAGGAAAGAAGGTTTGTACATAAACATAGAAGAGGATTCTTTACGGTAAGAGCAGTGAGACTATGGAACTCTCTGCCTGAGGAGGTGGTGATGGTAAGTTCACTAAGAGAGTTCAAGAAGGGCCTGGATGTATTTCTGGAGGGTAATAATATTACAGGTTATAGTTATTAGAGATGGATCGTTGATCCAGGGAGTTATTCTGATTGCCTGACTGGAGTCGGGAAGGAATTTTTCCCCCTAAAGTGAGGAAAATTGGCTTCTACCTCACAGGGGTTTTTTTTGCCTTCCCCTGGATCAACTTGTAGGAAAACAGGCTGAACTGGATGGACAGATGTCTTTTTTCGGCCTTACAAACTATGTTACTATGTTACTATGTTAGTATTGTGCCCGCACCGGCGGTATGTTATAAAGAATAAAAGTCATTGAAAGAAAAAGAATCTGGCAAGTGCTGCATTTCATTTTCATTCTCGCAAGCATGTACTTTTACTGTATGTTCGTTATTTGTGCGGAAATGTTTGCGGTGGATGGGTTAGAGCGTCCAAAAGCCCGGTAAGAACCCGGTCACCTGACCTAGGGGAAGGGTTTGCTCTGATTGGCCCATAGGCTGAGTAAACAAGTTAATTCACTTGTGCTGTGCCTGCTGAGACGAGCAGGAGCTTGTGAAAGAGAGAACTGTGTTCTGTGACTTCTGTTGTTCTGGGCACCATTACAGATATCAGGGCTAGTGCAGGGCTAGTAATATTAATCTGGCAGGGAGAGTGAGGGAGGAGACAGGGAAAGAGACAAAGACCTGATTGCCTGCCACAGTCAAGTGAAAATGTCTGGCACTGGAAAGCAGAAAGGTTCCACTGGAAAGCAGAAGGGTTCCACAGAAGGGTGCCTTCATAATCCTAGCGGTTCATCACCTTGATCATATATTTAAGCTCTCCAGAGCTAAATGCTAATGAACCCCTGGATGCCTTATTGAAAACTTCGCTCTGCTTCTGAGGACTGTACACTGTGGCCTAGCGTCGTGCGTGCGTATTATGCAATCGCGAGACAATAGCACGCTAAGGATTCATACGCAGTTTGTACACTCATGCGTACGTATTCAGTTAAGTAGCGTACCTTGAACAACGCTAGACTGTATGTTTGTTATTTGTCCGGAAATGTTCGCAGAACACGACCAGAATAACGAATATTTTTTAACATAACTTCGACCAAATAAATTCGTATTAAGAATGAATCTTTTTATACAGTGCCTTGCGAAAGTATTCGTCCCCCTGGAACTTTTCAACCTTTTGCCATATTTCAGGCTTCAAACAAAAAGATATAACATTTTAAATTTTTGGTGAAGAATCAACAACAAGTGGGTCACAATTGTGAAGTGGAACGAAATGTATTGGATCATTTAAACTTTTTTTGTAATAATAAAACTGAAAAGTTGGGTGTGCAAAATTATTGGGCCCATTTACTTTCAGTTCTGAAAACTCACTCCAGAAGTTCATTGAGGATCTCTGAATGACCCAATGTCGTCCTAAATGACTGATGAAGATAAATAGAATCCACCTGTGTGTAATCAAGTCTCCGTATAAATGCACCTGCTCTGTGATAGTCTCAGGGTTATGTTTAACCCTTTCAGTACCAGAGGTTTTTTCGGTTTTGCGTTTTCGTTTTGCGCTTCTTGCTTTCATACAGCCATAACTTTTTTATTTTTCTGTTCACATAGCTGTATGAGGGCTTGTTTTTTGCAGGACAAGTTGTACTTTCAAACGCCACAATTTAATATTGCATATGGTGTAGTGGGAAGCGGGAACAAAAAATTCCAAATCGGGTGAAATTGCAAAAAAAACACTATTCCGCTACAGTTTTCCGGGTTTTTTATTTACAGCGTTCGATGTTCATTAAAACTGACCAGTTACTTTCATTCTACTGGTCAGTACGAATCCGACGGTACCTAATATGTATAGTTTTTCTTGTGTTTTGATTATAAAATTATAAAGTTGGATTTTTTTTTTTTTTTTTGGTCGTCATATCTGGACCCCTATAACTTTTTGGTATTTTATGTGTATGGAGCTGTATGGGGGCTCATTTTTTGCGGGATGATCTGACATTTTTATTGATACCATTCTGGGGTGTGTATGACTTTTTGATCGCTTTTTATTTAATTTTTTTGAGAAAAAAAAGCGACAAAAAACAGCGAATTGCCATTTTGACGCTTTTTTCCGCCACACAATTCACCGTGTTGGATTTTTTTTTTTTATGGGCATTTTCGGTCACGGTGATACCCATGATGTCTATATTTATTTTTATTTAGGCATTTATTTTTTAATTATATGGAAAGGGGGGGATTTAAACTTTTATATTTTTTTATTTTTTAGATATTTTTTAACTTTTTTTTTTATTTTTTTGTGACTATTTTAAAGCTCAAATATGAGCTAATATATTGTGTTTTTTTTTTCTTTGTGAGCAATCAGGGATTTACTAGATGGAGATAAATACAAGAATTGCTCATTTCTTATACTGGCCTGCCATCTAGTGGCCAGAATAAGAATTGCAGTTTGAAAACTGTAATCCTCACCAGCGAGGATTACAGTTTTCATATGGTGTACAGACACCCCGATTGGCCACTCGGGGCGTCTGTACACCACCCGGAAGCGTACGCTTCCGGGTTCAGACGCATCCTGATGCCGTGATCACGTGTGATCACGGCATCTAAAGGCCCAGCAAGACGCCGCCGATGGCGGTAAGTAGCCGCAAGTCTCTGCTGTTAGAAACAGCAGAGACTTGCCGGCCATGACGCCCGCCGCACGGGCGAGCGGGCGTCATGTCCCCGCACCGCACCAGCTCTGTACATGTACGGTGCTGGTACTCTAAGAGTTAAAGCACAGAGAGCATCGTGAAGACCAAGGAACACACCAGGCAGGTCCGTGATACTGTTGTGGAGAAGTTTAAAGTCGGATTTGGATACCAAAAGATTTCCCAAGCTTTAAACATCCCAAGGAGCACTGTGCAAGCGATCATATTGAAATGGAAGGAGTATCAGACCACTGCAAATCTACCAAGACCCGGCCATCCCTCTAAACTTTCATCTCAAACAAGGAGAAGACTGATCAGAGATGCAGACAAGAGGCCCATGATCACTCTGGATGAACTGCAGAGCTCTACAGCTGAGGTGGGAGAGTCTGTCCATAGGACAACAATCAGTCGAACACTTCACAAATCTGGCCTTTATGGAAGAGTGACAAGAAGAAAGCCATTTCTCAAAGATATCCATAAAATGTCTTGTTTACAGTTTGCCACAAGCCACCTGGGAGACACACCAAACATGTGGAAGAAGGTGCTCTGGTCAGAAACCAAAATCAAACTTTTTGGAAACAATGCAAAACGATATGTTTGGTGTAAAAGCAACACAGCTCATCACCCTGAACACACCATCCCCACTGTCAAAAATGGTGGTGGCAGCATCATGGTTTGGGCCTGCTTTTCATCAGCAGGGACAGGGAAGATGGTTAAAATTGATGGGAAGATGGATGGAGCCAAATACTGGACCATTCTGGATGAAATCCTGTTGGAGTCTGCAAAAGACCTGAGACTAGGATGGAGATTTATATTCCAACAAGACAATTATCCCAAACATAAAGCAAAACCTACAATGGAATGGTTCAAAAATAAATGTATCCAGGTCTTAGAATGGCCAAGTCAAAGTCCAGACCTGAATCCAATTGAGAATATGTGGAAAGAGCTGAAAACTGCTGTTCACAAACGCTCTCCATCCAACCTCAAAGAGCTCGAGCTGTTTTGCAAGGAAGAATGGGCAAGAATTTCAGTCTCTAGATGTGCAAAACTGATAGAGACATACCCCAAGCGACTTGCAGCTGTAATCGAAGCAAATGGTGGTGCAACAAAGTATTAATGCAAGGGGGCAGAATAATTTTGCACGCCCCACTTTTCAGTTTTATTATTACAAAAAAGTTTAAATGATCCAATAAATTTCGTTCCACTTCACAATTGTGACCCACTTGTTGTTGATTCTTCACCAAAAATGTAAAATGTTATATCTTTTTGTTTGAAGCCTGAACTGTGGCAAAAGGTTGAAAAGTTCCAGGGGGCCGGATACTTTCGCAAGGCACTGTAAATTCTTCGAATATTCGCCGAAACGAATCTTTGAAGATTCGCTCATCTCTAGCTATGATGTACAGTATGTATTGGCTGAGATGTTTAGTTTTGGGGTAGATAAGAAATTGAGTCTAGTCCCGAGTGGGTGGACAGATCATTCTGACATTCATGCCGCAATCACCTCTATTGGATGGATATAAGTGATCTCTAATCCCCACACAGATTTATTGTTTCTGGGCAGCAGATCGCAGTTTGCACTCCACAATCGGCAATGTTTCACCTGATGACACCTGAGTGTTTGCCCATTTATCAGGTGATCAGCGGTGTCTTTAAATGGGATGATTATCAGATACAAGTGTTAATGTAAATGTTTGTTCTTGATTACAAATAAAGCACAATTTTATTTTTATGTGTATTAAAATTTCAAATGAATATATGAAAGAAAAGAAACAATTTTTTCTTTGTCTGTTGTAAAAGGTCTTCTGTTTTTTAGTATTGCATTGTTTGCAGTGTGTATATTGTTACATGATACGTTTTTGTAGATCTTCATGCAGTTGGTCAGCTACACCTGAGACAGCAAAAATTGTAATTAAAATTGTGGGTTTATCAACTACACGGTTATTTGTTGTTTAGATAAGTAATATTCCTGCTTATTGAATGGAAGACATGAATTAGTGTAGACGTGTGGTGTTAACTAGAGATGAGCAAGCACTAAAATGCTCGGGTGCTCGTTATTCGAGTCAAACTTTTCCTGATGCTCGAGTGCTCGTTTCGAATAACGAACCCCATTGAAGTCAATGGGAGACTCGAGCATTTTTTGCAGGGGACCAAGGCTCTGCCTAGGGAAGGCTGGGTGAAAACCTGGAAACCTCATAAAATGATGGAAACACCACGGAAATGGACAGGAAACAGCAGGGGCAGCATGCATGGATGCCTCTGAGGCTGCTTAATCCCACCATTACCCCAAATCCTCAGGCAACAGCCTGGTGGTTACCCTCATGGCAATTGTGCTCACCCAGACCAAGAAAGGCGAGGCAAATACCCATCACATGTTAGGGAAGCACCCAACTAGGTGCAACGAAGGTCCATCACCGCCTGCAGGTGACACCACTGCTCATGCTGGCACTGCAGCTGACATCAAGTTTAGTATCTGTTCTTATCAGTTGCTGTGCCTGCTGGTGGTATACTGGTGAGCATAGCTACTTTCCAAGCAGTTGATCTGGGTTTGATTCCCGTCTATTGCAGGAGGCAATTCAGAATCAGTACAATATCTAATACGTCCCC